>CAWUFW010022831.1:0-87474 GCA_963921515.1 Calotriton arnoldi | reverse complement strand
TTAGTGACTAATCTGGGTGAATGTCTGTATCCGTCTGTCTGTTGCTGTGTAAGTGGCTGCATGTGTTTGTGAATAGCTAAATGAGTGTCTATATGAGTTATTGAATGCTTGTCTGAGTATCTGTATGGGTGCCTGAGTGTTTGTGTGGGAGGGGTGTGTGCAACTCTGTGCATAGATGTGTGAGTGGGTAATTCACTGGGTGGATGGTTTCAAGAGTGCATCTGTGATAGACTGTATGGGTGGGTAAGTGTGTGTAAGAGTGTGTTAGTGAGTGAATGTATGTCCCAGTGGTACATGTGTCAGTAACTACATATGTGAAAGGCAGTATATATGTGTGTTGGAGTATATAAATAGCTATAAGCAAGAGTGAGTGATTGTGATAGTGGCTGTATGGATGAGTGTGTGCTTGTATCAGTGATTGTATAAGAGCGTAACAATGTGCTACTATTTGTATGAGTAAGTGAGCTGGTGTGTGTATAACTGTATAGGTGAGTAAATGGCAGTGTGTTTAATTATTTGCATGACTGACTAGGTGTCTGAGTATCTCTATGGATGAGTGGCGTTGTTTGAGTGTCTATATAGGAGTAAGAGTGCATATGATAGTCCTGTACTGAGTGACCGTAAGTATGAGTTACTGTACGGGTGAGTGAGTGGATGTGTGTGTGTAGACCTAAGAATCAGTGAGTCGGTATGTAGTTATTGGTGTTGGAGTGTCTATGGTTTTGCGAATGGCAGTCTGTAATTTAGAGTGGGTGTATCAAAGATTATATTAGGGTGTGAGGAGGTGCATCAGATTATCACGTGGATGATGTCATCAGTGATGTCATCAGTGATGTCATCAGTGATGTCACTGACCATGTCATGAGTGATGTAATATGTGACGTCATCAGCAGTGCATTGCGGGGCGCGAGTTATAGTTAGCTGAACTAACTATAACGGGGAATTTCACGGGTTTTGTACGAGTGCAATGTCCAAGTAACTATAACTGTCCCTAAAACCTATGGTTTTTTCAGTGAATTTCAAAGGTTTTTTAAATGCTAATTTGTAACTATAACGTGTCTGAAACCTATGGTTTTTTCAGTGAATTTCAAAGGTTTTTAAATGCTAATTTGTAACTATAACGTGTCTGAAACCTATGGTTTTTTCAGTGAATTTCAAAGGTTTTTTAAATGCTAATTTCTAACTATAACGTGCCTGATACCTACGGTTTTTTCAGTGAATTTCAAAGGTTTTGTAAATGACAATTTTTAAATGTATTAATTGTTATATTAATTTTTTTCATACTGATTTACTACATTTTTAGAAACAATTTTTTTTTACATATTTTATTTTTTAAATTACATTGTAATTACATTATACATTACATTACAAAAAATACTTTCTCAGAATGAATTACTTTAGTTTAAATACTTTGCACATAGGCAATAGACTTTTAAGTACAGTAGTTACAGTTGTTGCAATGGGCAACACATTTTCAAACACAATGCAACATTCAGCTCAATGTGAATTTCTAGTTAAATGCAATTAGTTACTTTATGGATTACTTTTCTAACCACAGGACTGGATCCTAGATTCAGTCCTGGTACATCTCCTGTAAACAGTTGAGTAAAAGCGTTTTGGTTACAGTCGTGATTTTTAAGGAATATTATTGTATTTTAAAAGTTGACACTTAGAAACTTTTTCTCATAGAATCACCAATGTTATCCTATGGAAGGAAATTCACTTAGCAGGTAAAAACTGTTATCGTTACTTTTTCTTACTCAGTGTTGGATCCTGGATCCAGCACTGGTGCATCTCCTGTAAACAGTTGAAAGAATGCGTTTAAGTCATACAGGTGATTTTTAAGGAATATTTGTAGTTTGTAAAAATCAACACTTTGAAACTTTTTTGCTGAAAACCAGACAATGGATTCCTATGGAAGAAAATATAAGTTACTGGTAAGTACGGTTAAAATTACTTTTCAGGGTCAGTGCTGGGCTAAAAGATGCAGCACAGGGTTCTCTCCTGATAACAGGTGAGTAAATTGGTATTCGTACTTTGGTTGATTTTAGAGGAATATTATAAAGTTCAAAAACTCCACACTTAGAAGAATTTCCAAGTGAAACCAGTCAATGTTAGCCTATGAAGGTAATTCAAGTTACCGGTAAGTACGGTTAAAATTACTTTTCAGGACCAGTACTGGGCTGAAAGATGCAGCACTGAGGTCTCTCCTGATAACAGGTGAGTAAATCAGAATTCGTATTTCGGCTGATTTTAGAGGAATATTTGTATGTTTCAAAAATCAACACTTAGAAACTTTTTCAGCAAAAAGCAGGCAATGATATCCTTTGGAAGGAAATTCAAGTTACTGGTAAGTACGGTTAAAATTACTTTTGAGGATCAGTACTGGGCTGAAAGATGCAGCACTGAGGTCTCTCCTGATAACAGGTGAGTACATCGGAATTCGTATTTCGGCTGATTTTAGAGGAATATTTTAAAGTTCCAAAACTCCACACTTAGAAGAATTTCCAAGTGAAACCAGTCAATGTTAGCCTATGGAAGGAAATTCAAGTTACTGGTAAGTACGGTTAAAATTACTTTTCAGGACCAGTACTGGGCTGAAAGATACAGCACTGAGGTCTCTCCTTATAACAGGTGAGTAAATCGGAATTCGTATTTCGGCTGATTTTAGAGGAATATTTGTATGTTTCAAAAATCAACACTTAGAAGAATTTCCAAGTGAAACCAGTCAATGTTAGCCTATGAAGGAAATTCAAGTTACTGGTAAGTACGGTTAAAATTACTTTTCCGGATTAGTACTGGGCTGAAAGATGCAGCACTGAGGTCTCTCCTGATAACAGGTGAGTAAATCGGAATTCGTATTTCGGCTGATTTTAGAGGAATATTTTAAAGTTCCAAAACTCCACACTTAGAAGAATTTCCAAGTGAAACCAGTCAATGTTAGCCTATGGAAGGAAATTCAAGTTACTGGTAAGTACGATTAAAATTACTTTTCAGGACCAGTACTGGGCTGAAAGATACAGCACTGAGGTCTCTCCTTATAACAGGTGAGTAAATCTGAATTCGTATTTCGGCTGATTTTAGAGGAATATTTGTATGTTTCAAAAATCAACACTTAGAAACTTTTTCAGCAAAAAGCAGGCAATGATATCCTATGGAAGGAAATTCAAGTTACTGGTAAGTACGGTTAAAATTACTTTTGAGGATCAGTACTGGGCTGAAAGATGCAGCACTGAGGTCTCTCCTGATAACAGGTGAGTAAATCGGAATTCGTATTTCGGCTGATTTTAGAGGAATATTTTAAAGTTCCAAAACTCCACACTTAGAAGAATTTCCAAGTGAAACCAGTCAATGTTAGCCTATGAAGGAAATTCAAGTTACCGGTAAGTACGGTTAAAATTACTTTTCAGGACCAGTACTGGGCTGAAAGATGCAGCACTGAGGTCTCTCCTGATAACAGGTGAGTAAATCGGAATTCGTATTTCGGCTGATTTTAGAGGAATATTTTAAAGTTCCAAAACTCCACACTTAGAAGAATTTCCAAGTGAAACCAGTCAATGTTAGCCTATGGAAGGAAATTCAAGTTACTGGTAAGTACGGTTAAAATTACTTTTCAGGACCAGTACTGGGCTGAAAGATACAGCACTGAGGTCTCTCCTGATACCAGGTGAGTAAATCGGAATTCGTATTTCGGATGATTTTAGAAGAATATTTGCACAATGGTGAAGGGAGGGGCGGGGCCTGAGGTGACATCTGTGCAAACGCGCCCCATGGTGCGTTTTAAGTTGGGGATTAAGTCCCCTTGAATCCTGAGGGTCCCTAGGGGCCAACTAGCCCACCAGGAACCTCCAATATGCGCCAGGGGCTGCGTTGCAGAGACGTGTAGAGAGGCCACACCCCTTTTACACCTCTCTGCAACGCAGCTCTGTGGCGCTTTCTGGATGTACCTGTTGGGCTAGTTGGCCCCCAGGGACCCTCAGGATTGAAGGGGATTTAATTCCCCATCTTAAAACGCGCCACGGGGCCTGTTTGCACACATGTCACCTGAAGCCCCGCCCCTCCCTTCACCACTGTGCAAACGCGCCCCGTGGCGCGTTTTAAGTTGGGGGATTAAGTCCCCTTGAATCCTGAGGGTCCCCGGAGTCCAACTAGCCCACCATATACCTCCAAAAAGCGCCACAGAGCTGCGTTGCAGAGAGGTGTAAAAGGGGTGTGGTCTCTCTACGTCTCTGCAACGCAGCCCCCTGGCGCATATTGGAGGTTCCTGGTGGGCTAGTTGGCCCCCAGGGACCCCCAGTATTCAAGGGGAATTCGTTCCCCCTCTGCAAACGCGCCAGGGGGCGCGTTTGCAGAGTGGTGAAGGAAGGGGGCGGGGCCTGCGGGCCCGATCGTTTTTAAAAAAAAAAAAAAATGTTGTCCCCTGAAGGGGGGCTGTGTGGCCCCCCTTCCTTTTTCCTGTTTTTGGGCCCTGGGGACCCCATCCCCCAGGGCCTTACCCCTTTTTTTAAATTTTATTTTATAAAAAAAAAAACGGGAAGGGGGCCGCGTGGCCCCCTTCCCTGGGCCTGTATTGGCCCCGGGGACCCCATCCCCGGGGCATGGCCTTTTTTTATTTTCTTGGGAGGGGGCTGCGTGGCCCCCTCCTCAGGCCATTTAAGGCCCCGGGGACCCCATCCCCGGGGCCGGCCTTTCCATTTTTTTTTTTTCTTTTTTGGGGAGGGGGGCCGCGTGGCCCCCTCCTGGGCCACTACTTGCCCCGGGGACCCCATCCCCCGGGGCTGGCCCTCTCCGTTGGGGACTGTGGGGGTCCCCAATCCCCCCACAGTCCCGCCGGCTCCCCACGTCCCTTGGGAGCCGACATTGCTGTTCCACATGGGGAGCAGCTGACATGCTGCTCCCCATGTGGAAAGCAATCTGCTTTGGATATTGGAAGAGAGAGCAGGTTTCCTGCTCTCTCTTCCAATATCCAAAGCAAGTTTGCAATGACAGGACGGGAGCCGCGAGGCTCCCGTCCTGTCATTGCAAACAGCAGTGTCCCGGGGGTAGGCACCCCGGGACACTGCAGGAGCCAGCCCTGGGGGGTGGCGGTCCCCAGGGCCATCAAGGGCTCCAGGAGGGGGGCCGCGCGGCCCCCCTCCCTACATCAGCACAGCCCCGGGGAGGTGGTGGTCCCCTGGGCTTCGGGGTCCAAAACGGACCCCATTTTAATTTGTTAGTGCCCCGGGAGGTGGCGGTCCCCGGGCGTGTGGGGGCTGGAGCCCCCACACAGGTTGTTTAATTTAAAAAAAAAAGCCCCGGGAGGTGGTGGTCCCCGGGGCTGCGGGAGGGCTCAGAGCCCTCCCTCACCATTTTTTAAAAAAGCCCTGGGGGGTGGCGGTCCTCGGGGCTTGGGGGCCCTTGAGGCCCCCACACATAAAATTAAACCCCCACCATGCCCCCGGGACTTGGGCCACCCGGGGCAAAATACATCGAAGCGCGGGAGACCGCGCTTCGATTTTTTTCGGCAGGATTCGCGCACCCTGAGCGCATCCTGCCGATTTAAAAATTTTTTTTTTTTTTTTGCCCAGGGGGTCCTTGTGGGACCCCCTGAGCAAACCTAGGGGTCAGGGTGTTTCTACCCTGCTCCCTTTGTGCGCTTTGCGCACTTGTTTCTGTCCCTCGGTTCTACCGAGGGACAAAATGGCTGCCAACATTTCCTGAATCGGAATGTTGACAGCCAGCTGACAGCCAATTAACATGCAGCTCGTGATCGGGACGGTGCGCGCAGGGTGCGCTGAGGGTACGCGGACCCTACTCGGCCATAGATATCACTAACTTTTTACTTTTCATTTTCTCAGCAACTACTGAACGGATTTACACCATTTAACAAAAAGGGTTCTTTCTGAACCAAGAACTACCTCTTTGCCAAATTTGGTGTAATTCCATTCAGCAGTTCGGGCTGTAGCCGTGTCTAAAGTTTCCTATGGAAAAGTGCATGGGGAAAACATGTTTTGGGACCCCCCTTTTTTCTCGGCCCCCGCTTGACGAATCCCCCCGAGACTTTCAGGGTAGGAGCGGACCGGAGCGGGCCACAAAGTTTGAAAATTTCGCGAAGATACGTCAACCGGCAAGAGAGTTATTTCAAATAGAATGTCGCGGATTTCCTATGGATAATAGGTTGTAACTATAACTATCTACTGGCGACCGCCAGTAGATATATATATATATATATATATATATATATATATATATATATATATATATATTCACTGAAAAAACCATAGGTTTCAGGGACGTTATAGTTAGAAATTAGCATTTAAAAAACCTTAGAAATTCACTGAAAAAACCACAGGTTTCAGGGACGTTATAGTTAGTTGGACATTTCACTCGTACAAAACCAGAGAAATTCGGCCGTTATAGTTAGTTGAGCTAACTATAACTCGCGCCCCTCAATGCACTGCTGATGACGTCACATATTACATCATTCATGACATGGCCAGTGACATCACTGATGACATCTCAAATGACATCACTGATGACATCACTGATGACATCATCCACGTGATAATCTGATGCACCTCCTCATACCCTTATTTATGTATATATAATATGTATACATTTATTCTCAGTGTTGTCTTTCTGTATGGGTGGGGCGCGTGTAGTTGTGTACACCTTTATTCATTATGTGTTCCTTGTCTTTGTATAGGTCCAGCTTGCCACCATTTCCCAGCATCTTATAGTCCACCCTATATCACACCACCCCCACCAACTCGCTTTTCTGGAAACTCAAAATTGTGGTTTGTTCTGTTCTCTTCTGTGACTCCTGACTCTCGAGCCACAACTGAATCTAATGGCCCGACGACTATACATCCCTGAAAGGATCATTCTCCTCCATTTGAAGTGTGTGGCTTGTTACCGCCATCTTCCAAATACCCCCGGCGGTAATCGTGCACGGATCGGACCGTGAAGAGAGCGCTGTAATAGGGCTCGGGCAGACCAAAGACACTTTGGAAGGATGGGGGTCCTTCCTTAAATAAATATGTATATACGAGCTGTGCTACAACGTCTATTTTTTTGGGGGGGGCTCATTTATTTGACCCAAACACGGCTCTCCAATGCGCCACATCATCTAAATGAGTGGCTTCGCCGAATTAAGCGACTTTTATTATGATAACTTGTAATTCTGATAGCATACCCTCCGCCTCTAAGCACTACAAATAGCAGGTGCCGTTATTTCTCATCTTATGGCACTGAACCTAACTACCTCAAAAGGATGGACAGCGAAGGCGTCCTTGCCGCAACAAGAACCCTTACGCGCAGATCACACTGGGTGTCAGTGGTTAGCAGTGAATTCACCGAGGTGCCTTGCCAGCGTGACGCGTTTGTAAAGTTCACAACAGGACTTCAGTGAGCAGTGTCATTACAGACACAGTTTTTATCTGCTGGGCCACTTCAGGAAAGGCATATGTGTGACTCCAAGCAAGATGTCTGGGAAGTGATTCATTTAATTGACAATTGGGAAATTGAAATATGGCAAATTCTAGCCCCAATTTTATGGATGAATAGTTAGACAGTGTAGGGTTGGACACCTCAGTAAGGACAGCTGTAGGTACAAGGATGCCCACGGCTCATGGCAGCCTCTGTGCCCAGGAGCAGTGTGAGATCTGTACTCGGTGACCCTTTACATTGTGCATGTGCACCAAACACAACCCAATACACGCTGTGCACTGAGTGCATATTCCACGCCTTTATTGTGTTGTTTGACGTGTTGGGAGATGGCACCTTGTACAGAGGGTGTGTTTTGTGATTAATAAACTTATACGTTTATTTAGATTATAAACACAGGGCATCAATAAGCCAGCACATGAATACATCATGATTAATAATCTGGCAGGAGCTAAGGACTTCCCCCACGAACATATCCAACTGATAATGAACAGATATTCTAAACTACGTAAAGATTGATTGGTTAGTGTTAAACACATGTTACTTTTCCATTCAAAGGAGATATAGTGACTGTATTTAGGGACTGCTTTCTCGATCTCAGATTAATATTACAGTAATACGAGGGGAAGGGAAAGGGTGTAAAAGAAAGGCGGGAAAGGTGTGAAAAAACAGACTTGCTTTGGGAGGGTTCTGAGGTCTGTCTAATGATGTCATACCAACCAGAACGCAAGCCCCTCACAGTTGGTGCAGGAGGTATGGGGCTATGTGTGTTGGGTGGGGGGGAGGGGGGTTAGAGCAGGTGAGAGGGGGGCCTGTGTAAACGAATGGGAGCTAGTGGTGCATTCGACACGGGATTGTGTGCATAGGTGTCTCTAAGCTCTCTGGGCATATGTGTGTGCGTGTTTGTGTGTATGTGCATGTTTATGTGAGTGCCTGGCCTCCAAAGGGGCCCAGGTCTCACAACCTGGCTTGCAGCCCTCTGGGACTTGGTGTCTAGCCTCGGCGACTATCGTGGTTACTCTGCACGTGCATAGATGGACTCTTCTGGATCTGTCTGAATGTGATGTGCACACCTGTGCCTCTGTGGGGTCTGTTTATGTGTGTGCACGTGCACAAGTGTGCTCGTTTGCTTCCATAACTGTCCGGCCTACATACGCCCCAGGCCTCAGTAACTGTCCTAGCCGCCGTACCTGAAGCAGTATATGTTTGTGTGCACGTGTCTAAATGTGTGCACATGAGTGCAAGCGCCTGGCCTACATAAGCCCCATGCCTCAGTAACTGTCCTAGCCGCCGCACCTGAAGCAGGATATGTTTGTGTGCACGTGTCTACATGTGTGCACATGAGTGCAAGTGCCTGGCCTACATAAGCCCCATGCCTCAGTAACTGTCCTAACCGCCGCACCTGAAGCAGGATATGTTTGTGTGCACGTGTCTACATGTGTGCACATGAGTGCAAGTGCCTGGCCTACATAAGCCCCAGGACACAGTAACTGTCCTAGCCACCGCACCTGAAGCAGGATATGTTTGTGTGCTCGTGTCTACATGTGTGCACATGAGTGGAAGCGCCTGCCCTACATAAGCCCCATGCCTCAGTAACTGTCCTAGCCGCCGCACCTGAAACAGGATATGTTTGTGTGCATGTGTCTACATGTGTGCACATGAGTGCAAGCGCCTGGCCTACAAAATAGCCCCATGCCTCAGTAACTGTCCTAGCCACCGCACCTGAAGCAGGATATGTTTGTGTGCACGGGTCTATATGTGTGCACATGAGTGAAAGCGCCTGGCCTACATAAGCCCCATGCCTCAGTAACTGTCCTAGTCACCGCACCTGAAGCAGGATATGTTTGTGTGAACGTGTCTACATGTGTGCACATGAGTGCAAGTGCCTGGCCTACATAAGCCCCAGGACACAGTAACTGTCCTAGCCGCCGCACCTGAAACAGGATATGTGTGTGTGCACGCGTCTACATGTGTACACATGAGTGCGAGTGCCTGGCCTGCATAAGCCCCAGGACACAGTAACTGTCCCAGCCGCTGCACGTGCAGCAGGATATGTTTGTGTGCACGCCTCCACATGTGTGTAAATGAGTGCGAGCGCCTGGCCTACATAAGCCCCAGGACACAGTAACTGTCCTAACCGCCGCCCTTGCAGTAGGATACGTTTGGGTGCACGCATCCTCATGTGTGCACTTAAGTGCAGGTATCTGGCCCCTGGAAGCCCCTGGCCTCGGTAACTATCTCTTCTACATTCCAGTTTCGCCAAGAGCTTGTCTGCCTCCATCCATGTAAAGTGTGCATGTCTGTGCACCCGCGTGTGTGTGTGTGACACTGAGTGGCAGGGCTCCTGAAAGAGAGGAGGATGATCTCGGTAGCTACATGTGTGGCAGGTCATGTGCATGTATGTGTGGGGATAGGGCGGCCCTTGATGGCCCATGGTCTCCCTACCCATGTTTGCTGCCCTTCACGTGCCCCCTCACATACACAGACCCTTCGGGGTAGACTGTTTGGGCCCGATTCACAAAGAAAAAGTTAGACGTTTGGTCTAAACTTAGACCAAACTTCTAAGTTTACGACTCTGGGAATTCACAAAGGACATTTACGAATACACACTTTATGTCCGCACTCGGGCCGGAACTCCACCCCGAGTGCGGACATAAAGTGAGTATTCGTAACTGCCCTTTCTGAATTCCCAACGTCGTAAACTTAGTCGTTTGGTCTAAGTTTAGACCAACCGTCTAACTTTACCTTTGTGAATCGGGCCCTACGTGTCCAGTCAGCGAAAGTGCGTGTGCCTGCGTGCACACCTGTGCGTGCCTGCACGCGTTTGAATGCGTGTCCGAATTCTTGAACCCGTGTCTCCGCAACTGTCTTTGCTGCCACCCACTTTCATTCCGGGTCTAGGCTTTGCCAGTTGGCAACCTGTTGCCGCTGCCACCCGTGCCCTCACAAACCTGCACTGAAACGGGCACACTTCTATTCCGTGGGTACTGCAAGGCGCCTGAGATGAGCCCACAGCCCTGGCACAGAGTTCCGGGGCCTCGGAGCAGCCGCACAGAAAAAAACACAACCAGGTCGGGATGAAGACCTCCAAGGACAGGCCAGGCCCTCTCTGGCTTGGATAGTGCCAGGGCCTGCCCCTTGACACACTCCATGGAACCCTGAGGCCGCCGCCCTACCACAAGCCTGGACACTTTGGGAACCGAGGGCGTGGAGGAGACCCTCTCCCTCCTCTTCCTTGGCCCGCAGTCCTCCCTGCAGGAAAAAGATGAATGGGGAGAAGACGAAGTAAGGGGGTGCCTGCACCCGCCAGAAGTAATAGGTCGACTATACTGGCGGTTTCTGTCTTAGGGTGGCTCTGTCAGGCCTGAGCCCTCCTTCAAGGCACTGCCTCACTATGGGGGTCCTTAGGAGATGGTGAACCCCTAATATTAAACCTACCTGTCCTCACCCCGCCATATCACTCTCTCTGACTCCACACTCTGAAGGTATTTTGGGAAAACCTCTGCCCTCTGTTCATCTGCCGCCATCTTTACTCTTACCATTTTCACTATCCTTCCATCTCACTTTCCACATGTTCTCTATTATTTCTCCGTTCACCCCAGATCCTCACACTCTGTCAAGTGCCCCTCCCGCCCTTTCTCTCTCACTTTGTTTTGCAACGTCCACCCTGTTCCAGGACAACCATCTTTTTTGGGTATCAAAGAGCCCCGAAGTGATAGAACAGTGACAATGGGCAATATATATGTAAATAAAACAGTTTAGTGAAATCATACGATCTTTGTTCACTGTCTGTCCATTGGGTTTGTTTGTGTGTAAAAGATGCACAGTAAATGTATGAGACATCTCGGCCCGCCCTCCACAGATAGCGCTTCGAGGCAGGATAATTCTCTTAGGAAATCCAAAGCTGATTCGAATCTTCACGAAACCGAGGTATGATGAAACCCATGCCCGGCCTTTGATCACACAGAGAGAAGGTGTGTGTGTGTGTGTGTGGGGGGGGGGGCTGGGCCATCAACACTCAGCCTCTCTGTATACACAGACTAATGCGGCGGCCATGCCTGGCATCCGTTCACTCGGACGAAGGTAGGGGCTTGCGCAAAGTACCCGGTCTCTCTGCTCAGATGCCTTGGACTGATGGTGCCCATGCACGGCTGTTGTGACAGTGGACATTGATGCGCATGCGCGCTCTATGAGCCGACTTCTCTACTCAGACGGGGAGGGTTGGTGCCCACACCTGGCTCTCAGCTGAGACAGATTGGAGTGGAGGGTGGGGTGGGGAAGGGTGGCGCTGGTGCATATCCCCGACCAGAGCAGTATTAAGGATTTTGAGGGACAGGGAAAAACATATTTTGTGGGTCCCATGTTTACAATAACCTTGAATTGTATTACTTATTCTTTGCTATATCAAGCCCTATGTTGTTTAATGTTGAAATACACGTTCAAAATTAAGATACAAAAATACACAGAATGAGCTAGAGTCACGTAGGGGGGGGGGGGCATTGAAAGGTAGGGGTCCTGGGTAATTGCCCATTTTGCCAAAGTATTAAAATGTCTCTGTGACCCCGACTACTTAGCTTAGAAGGACGGTGTTGAATGCTGGTGCACATACCGAGCTCAGAGTTTAAGTGGAGGATGGGGTGGTGGGTAC
This sequence comes from Calotriton arnoldi, assembly GCA_963921515.1. Lineage (NCBI taxonomy): Eukaryota > Metazoa > Chordata > Amphibia > Caudata > Salamandridae > Calotriton > Calotriton arnoldi. The sequence goes on along the minus strand of CAWUFW010022831.1, from coordinate 75,401 downwards.
TGCTGGTAAGCGTACCTGGCCTCTCAGTCCAGACAGAAGGTGGAGGGGCGGGGGACGGGGTGCCCACCCCCGGCCTCTCAGTCCAAACAGTGTGTGGAGGGGGCGGGGTTACCATACCTGGCTTCTCAGTCCAGACAGAGAGTGTGTGTGTGTGGGGGGGGTACACGGACTCTTAGTCCAGACAGAAGGCGAGGAGGGGGGCGAGTGTGCCCATACATGGCCTCTCAATCCAGACAGAACAGGGAGGGAGCCAGGATGCCCAAACCTGACCTCTCAGCCCAGACAGAAGGTAGAGGGGGCTGGGTGCCCATACCCGGCCTCCCTGTCCAGTCAAAATGTGGAGAGAGTAAGGTGCCCATACATGGCCTCTCAGCCCAGACAGAATGTGGAGGGGGCAGGGTGCCCATACCTGGCCTCTCAACCCAGACCGAATGTGGATGGGGCAGGATGCCCATACCCGGCCTCTCAGTCCGGACAGAATGTGGAGGGGGCAGGGTGCCCACACCTGGCATCTCAGCTGAGACAGAATGTGGAGGGGGCGGGGTGCCCATACCCGGCTTCTCAGACCAGACAGAATGTGGAGGGGCAGTGTGCCCATACATGCGTGAGTGCTGAGTTGGCGACCATACACGGACTCTCTGACAGGATGGGTGAGGACTAAGTAGGGGACCCATACCTGGCCTCTTAGCTCAGGCAGGATGGGTGGGGGCTGAGTGGGCACCCATACGTGCGCATACCCAGCCTCTCAGCTCTCACAGTGATTTCACACTGCTGCTGCAGCCGGGACGAAAGGCTACTGTTAATTACAGGCCTCTTCCAGGCCAGGTGCGCTTTTAATTGGATTAGGCAGCCCTTGCAGAGGATCCAGAAGGAAACGGAGAGGGGGCTCTGTGAGAGCGGGAATTATTGATAAGCCATTAGAAATGACTACACTCCTGCTCTGTGGGACATTCAATTATCCTCTTCCGGGGTCACGTGCCCCCACCAAACTGTCATTTTTAAAACATCGAATCGCCGCTCTTTTCGAACAAGCAGCTACCACGGGTCGCCCCGCCCCCAACACGCAATAACGGCTCCTCGTACCCTGTCCGCCCCCTCCACGCAATTTATCTTCAACTGTCTGCCAGGGTTAAATGCGAGGAACACACAACACGCTTCGAGTGAGGCCCTTTTATGGATGGGACTCTGCTGGATTTTGAGCCTATCCAAGCCACGCAGCTAATAAACATACCTTTAAGATACCAGTGTCAGACTGTGAGAATACTTATTATTATGACTACTCTCGTTAACGTTATCAGTACTGCGGTTGTGTGGGTTACTATTGGGGCCAGCAGTGCTGCTGGAGTTGCCATTGGGATTGTTGTTATAAACGAGCAGTACTCATATCTTAATTTGCCCTCAGGTTGCTTTAACCATTCCAGTCGCTGGCACAGTCCTGGGTACAGATGCACAGAGCAGATGCCACTACTGTTATATTTCAACTTTAATAGCGCCTAGAAATGTGCATTGAAATGTGCGTTCTGCTCTCCCTGCGAATTAAAAATAAAGAATAAAACCCGAATCAATGATTGCTCTTGACATGACATGAAATCAATCTATCTATCTATCTATCTATCTATCTATCTATCTATCTATCTATCTATCTATCTATCTATCTATCTATCTATCTACCTACCTATAACAAGGACTAACAAAAGATCTATAAAGCATTAACGATGAGAAATAGAACACAGCATACGGCGGAAAGGGTAAATCGTAACAGAAAGAGCATCTGTGAGACAGCTCTGACCCTAAGCAGGGATGTCTGCAGGGGCCACGGGTGCCGCAAAGCTCCGCTCAAGGTAGACTGTGCTCATGCAATTGTCGAAAGGTTGCAGCTAAAGAGGCTAGAAAAGAGCCACACATTTTTTCCACTGCCTGTATGGGGGAGGGGGAGTAAGCAGCTTCTTCCCTTCAACCTGCATGTCAGGCAAGGAGAATCCATCCGTCCGTCCCTGCACCCCTCCCTCCCTCCCCAGACTGGCCATGGAGGCACTCTTGTATTTTCCCTGGCTGCAGGGTAGGGACCTACTTTCAGGGCCTGTTGCGCTCCCTTGAACCACCCTGGAAGTGCATAACGTCTTTGATAAATTTACACTGCTCGAACTCCTTTCTATAAGGTCCTGTTTTTTTTTTTTTTTTTTGGGGGGGGGGGGGCACCCTCTAAACAAACACACCTCCCAGAGGCAGGCTCACCGCGCTCGCTCTCACTGGGAGCTGCTTTGAACATATTTTTACCAGAACTGACTTCAGTTCCCAGAACGGAAATCGCGCTCCTCGTTGCTTTTCGGCGCCACTAATGACTGACAATACATGAATCGCAAGCAGTGTATATATAACTCACAACTGCTGCTCGACAGGGCTAGATGCACAAATGCAAAAGGATCCAGGATTCCGGTGAAAACCGGGGCGTTTTAAACATCTCTCCCCTTGCCCACTTTCCCAAGGTGTCCTGCTCAGGAGCTGTGTCACTCGGAGTCTAGGAGAGCCCTCTGTGGAGTGCACGCGCCACACTCACTGATATCCTGTGCTTTGTCACAGATCTGTTCGATGATGGTTAAACAGTGTACCATCCTCTGCCCCGCTGAGGCTGCTGGGATGTTGTGTACACTTGTCTTTATCTGCAGTAGAGCAGCAAGGGTGCCATGGGCCCTGGTGCACGCAAGGAACATGGCCCTTCCGACTGCTGTTGGGGTAGCAAACTACAGCAATTATGAGGGTTCGGTGGGCACCGGTACCACTGCACCTGCTGCACCAATGGTAGCTATCTAAACACACCCTCCTTCCCCCTCAGCGGAAGGCGTGCTACCTAAGTCTGCACAAATCGTGCTAAAATGATGCAAACATCAAATAAATCAGTCATATCCATGTAACATTGTACTACAATAGATTGTAGCGTGAACACATTTTTTTGAGGGGGGCGGGGTCATGTGTATATATAGTTCCCATCTTTAGACATTATGCTCGTACACGATTCTTAATATTTGAACAGGCCTATTATGCCTTGTGATTTTGTGTCGTTTACGAATACTTCATTACATCTCCTTACGTACTTAAGGTGCAACACACGTGATGCAAAACAAGGGAAATAACTCTGAGACAGGCCTGTTTGAGTTAACGAGCGTTTATCATCAAACGCACTAATAATGAACCCAGCCACCTTCGCCCAAGGTGCTCGCTCCAAAAAAGCACAATTCGGTAATCTGTCCCAGTCAGACATTTGTAATGTGGAAACACATTATGTAGGAAGCTTTTACTCTTTAAACTCGAGTTTAAGTGCACCAGATTTTCCATTTATGCCAAGCTATTTTAAGAGCAACTTATATTTTTTCTCTACTGCTAAGAAGTGGGTACCAAGAGCAAGCCAGCGCAATAAAAACAATTAAAATATATTAATTAAAAAATATAGCACCTGGGAGCATCATAAGGAATGGCAAATCATGTAATTGGCATTACTTGGCGACCCGCGTTTTGGTGGCTTTAGAACTTGTACATATGAAAATTATAAATACCTATTTCAAAATAACATTACTATTTGGTATACAGTATATATTGTTCTTTTTAAAGCGTTCAAATGCGGTGTTATGGCGCAAGCTCAACAAGTATTTAATGGTTTCTATGGCAGCTGGCAGGTCCATCTGTCCCGGTACCTCTCCGCATACCATCATGGCGACGAGGCCCACAGATTTCCCCGGGGACTTCCGTGCCTTTGTGAGGAAAAATTGTAAAAGCGCTTAGAAATGTTATCGAAATTCATTCAGACGAATCTCAACTTCCCGAAACACGGAATCCGCAAATGCGAAGTTCGGATACCCCGTTCATATTGCGCTATTTATCACCACTTGTTGTGGAGTCGCTTGTGAGATGTTTGTAAATGTCTGTTTATCCATCCACCTATGAGCCTCCACATGGCAGCCTATGCCACACGTAGGTGACAGCTGTCGCGTCTGTGAGTACAATCCATAACAAAAACTGTGGAGGAGGTAAGAGACGAGACAAGAGGGGAAATGAGAAAGGGGAAATGGAAGGAAGGGGTGGAGGAAGGACGGATGGACAGGTAGGAGAAGGATGGAAGAATGGGAAAAAGAGAAGAAAATGGGATGGAGGGAAAAGAAATTGTGCGATCGAATGGGGGAGGATGGAAAAGGAAGACACTGAGAGATGGGGTAGTAAGAGAAAAGATGTAATGAAAGAAGGGGGAGCGAGGAAGGGAACAAGGAAGGATGCACAAATGAGTGGATAAACAGAAAGATGAGTGGAATACCATATGCGTGAAAATATTAATAAGAAACGTGTATACAATACCCGCTTATACGACATACCCATAGAAGCAGAGGCATGTTATAAGCGCTTTAAAAGTATTGGCATGTTATAAAAATGTGACAAGCATAACATAAGACACTATGGGGCATATTATCTAGGAAGTGGCGGTGAGAGGCGTTAGCCTCCTTGGCTTAACGCCCCTCATCGCCACTTCGGAAACGCAAGGCTGCACCATATGTGTGCTGCTTCATGCAGCACACATGTAAGTTACAAAATGGCATTTTAAAAAAAGGTTTGTTTATGTACAGGAAGGGACACCTTCTTGTACATAAACAAACCTAACATTTGCTTTTCCATGTGTGCTGCACAAGGCAGCACACATGGAAAAGCAAAAACGAGGAGAAATGAAGCATTTCTCCTCGTATCGCCACCTTAAGACCAGGATTTTCCTGGTCTTAAGTTCGGCGCTGCCACCTATTATCGCCTCTCTTGATAATAGGTGGCATTGTCGAAGTGAATGGGTGTTGCAGTGGAACGCCCACCGCAACACCCACTGCACGCCCCTTTCACGCTAAGTTTAGCGTGAAAGGGGCACTATTACCAAGGCAGCGTTAAGCCACTTGACGTGGCTTTTAGCCACGTTATGTGGTTTAACGCTGCCTTGGTAATAGGGCGCTGACCCTATCGCCACCACAACGTCACAAAAAGCGCCCCTATAAATACATATGGTGGTGAAAAGATACTATGTTATCAAAGTAAAGATATTAAATAAGAATAAAGAGTAAACTTTCTCACATAGGTAAACTTTGTATATACCTAATATATTATTGGTGGTTGGGGGATGGATATTTTAAAATTAGAAAAATCCGTTATGTAGGTAGAAACAGGTACTCTCTAAACATACACGCACATCAATATTATACTTTTATTCGAAGGGTAAAACATCTGATTATGCATTGAGCTATGGCGGAGGGCCAGGTCTATTAAATGTAAAGTACTAATGTATATATTGTAAAGATAGAGGCCCCCTGCTAGTAGGGTAAAGTTCCTTAAGGCAGGGCTAATTAATCTAATGTATGAACTTAAGGCAACATTGATATAAACAATACAAAAATTGAAACAAACATTATACTAAACAAAAAGAGAACCAACCGTATCTGTATTATTATACAAAAATAATTTTTATTGATATGTAATAGCAAAGAATAATATTATATTAAAATAGCACCCCATTTATACCCATTCATTCCTCTTCATTCATACAACATGTAACTAACAATCAGTTTAAAAAATTTTTTTTAATCATTTTCAATTAGATGTTAAATGACAATTGGTTTCTAAAGATCTTGGGAAACAATGTGGCAGGATTTAAGTAATCTGTTGTTTTCGACGCGCGTTTCGGCACAACCGTGCCTTCGTCAGGAAAAAGGGCCACAAAAAGTCACTTTTAATATCTTATATGTCGGAATAGACTTGTCACAAATTGACCGCTACAGCATGAGAACTTTGAGGTATTGGTAGAAACTATAAGTCTTCAACGTAAAACAATACTTTTCGCATCCAAGGCAAGTATATGATGTACCTGGTTTCGCACTCGATATGTGCCGTCCTTTTGATTTTAATTTCAATTAAGTATCAGCTATTGTATGGATTTATTTGGTACATCATATACTTGCCTTGGATGCGAAAAGTATTGTTTTACGTTGGAGACTTATAGTTTAAGTTTGTTCTCGAATCAACAATCTACCAATACCTCAAAGTTCTCATGCTGTAGCGGGCAATTTGTGACGAGTCTATTCCGACATATAAGATATTAAAAGTGACTTTTTGTGGCCCTTTTTCCTTGTTTCAATTTTTGTATTGTTTATATCAATGTTGCCTTAAGTTCATACATTAGATTAAACTACTAATGTATATACATGCTTGCAATGGCCGTTGTGAGCTAGAAATGAGGGGTGCGGAAGAGCAGGTACTTTCTCTCACCATTGAAGAGCATGGTCCGTCGGCTGTCTGTCTGTGCGCGGCCAATAAAAGGATGCGCCCTTTAATGCTCCCGGGGCTGACAGACTGGCGGCTCCCACTTCCGGCCTGCCCTGGCCCCAGACGTGCACCCGGAGCAGCCCGCAGTCTCCCAGGGCCCTGTCCCCTAAGCCCGGCCGCCCTCCGAGCCTGGGAGACCGAGATTGATGGATTTAAAGGGCTCCCTCCAGAAACACTAGACCGGCCCGGGGTGGGGGCAGCAGAGAGGGGCAGAGAGTGCGAGATTAGCGCGCGGATCCCTATGAAATGTAATCTGCAGATCTAATTGATTTGCAGGAATATCAGTTTAAAAGGGCGCGGGGGAGCCGTGACTCAGGGAGAGACGCAGGGGTTAAAAAGTCACCCCGGCCGTCTAGGGTGACTGGCTCGTGTTTACAAAATAAAACTGTCCTCGGAGCACGGCGTGTCCATAAACAAGGGGGTGCCCAGTACCTTTGATAAACCTCTGTACAGGTGCTCAACAAATAAATAAAAACAAACACGCTCAGGGAAAGTGTTTTGTAAAGGTGCCCAGCAACTGGCGGTAAAAGTGTGTCTGTGATTTAACGCCTGACACTAGCCCACACAATTTTAAAGCACACGTAGTTTATACAGTGTCTTAGCCTGATTGACGGGGTAAACATTTCCGGTGTTCTTTAGGGGCAGTTTCCCGCCATTTTGTGTAATCTCTACAAATATCGCTAGAAAGTGTGCTAGACGTGCTGATGTGTCCTTATGTGTGCCCTCCAATAGACTAATTAACTGGGCATTGCCCCGGGACCTGGCCCACCCGGCGGCTTACAGATAACGAAGCGCAGGAGCCCGCGCTTCGTTTTTTAAAAATTTTCTCGCCAGGATTCGCGCACCCAGCGCGAATTCGGCCAATTTTTTTTTTTTTTAAATGCCTTTTTTGGCCCTGGGGGTCCTGGTGGGACCCCCTGAGCAGGCCTAGCAAGTCAGGGTGCTTCTACCCTGCACCCTTTTCTTCATTTTTCACTTTTTCTTGTGACTCGGTTACCGAGTCACAAGATGGCTGCCAACACTTCCTTGTTTGGAGTGTTGGCAGCCAATCAGAGTGAAGCTCGTGCTCGGGCGGAGTCGCGACTCCTCCTCAGTGCTCAGATAACGATATTTTTATTTCTTGAATTTCTCAGCAACTACTTACTGGATTTACGCCATTTTAAAAAAAGAGTGTTTTCTGAACCAAGAGCTACCTTTTTGCCTAAGTTGGTGCAATTCCGTTCAGCAGTTCGGGCTGTAGCCGTGTCTAAAGTTTCCTATGGAAATTAACATGGGGAAAACGCGTTTTGGGTCCCCCCTTTTTTCTCGGCGCCCGCTTGACGAATCACCCCGAAACTTTCAAGACAGGAGCTGACAGGAGCTGACCGGAGCGGGCCATTAGTTTTGAAAATTTCGCGAAGATTCGTCAAACAGCGCCAAAGATATTGGCAAAAGAAAAACGCTTTTGAATAGAAACAAGGTCCTAACTATGACTATCTACTGGCGACCGCCAGTAGGTAATATATATATATATATATATATATATATATATATATATATATATATATATATATATATATATATATATATATATATATATATATATATGCTAAGACCTCCGCCTTACTTCCTGCACTCTCGGGCAGGTGCTGTCGTGCGCGTAGGCGAAAACGTACTAAATCTCACGGCTTCAAAGTATAAGAATACCAGCACTCACTGGAGCATTTTTTAACCAGATTTAAATCCTATTAAATCTGGTAAAAAATGCTCCTGTGAGTGCTGGTATTCTTATACTTTGAAGCCGTGATACATATATGGAAGAATAAAATATCTTAAAAACGCCTGCCGTGAGTGCTTATTTTCTGCAAACAAAGAAAATTGAGCCCGAATACTCGCGGAATGCACCGCCGCATAATAGCACCCGTCCATGAGTGATTCGAGTTTTGGTGTGAATGGAGCGTTTATATATATATATATATATCCAGCCTTTCGTTTTCGTGCAGAAACCCAAGCCGCTTGCAATGGCGGGCCAAGGCGGGGTCGCAAGCGCCAATTTATCCAAACCAGTATTGTTCAAACTTCTTTTCAAAAACAATACGCCACGGCCACAGAGATTCTTTCAGCGTGAATTTATTCCAATAGCCAAGTCACTCTCTTCCATTTTTGTCATCTCGGTTTGGAACTCGTCATCCCCACATGCCACTTTTAATTTGACTGTGGGGTGTCCCAATCCCCCCCACGCTGCCCCGGGGACCGCCACCTCCCCAGGACTTTGATAACGTACCGTGGGGGGTACGTGGCCCCCCTGCAGCCCCGGGGACCACCACCTCCCCGGGGCTCTGTTTTTTATTTTTAAAGATGTGTGGGGGGCTCGAGACCCCCACACGCCCCGGGGACCACCAACTCCCCGGGGCACTCTATATTTAAATTCGGGGGTCCTTTACAGAGCCCCCGGCCCCGGGGACCACCACCTCCCTGGGGCTATGTTAAATGATGGGAGGGGGGCCGCGCGGCCCCCCTCCAGGAGCCCTTGATGGCCTGGGGGACCGCCACCCCCCAGGGCCGGCTCCTGCAATGTCCCAGGGTGCCCACCCCCGGGACATTGCTGTTTGCTATGGCAGGGCGGGAGCACGGCTTCCACCCTGCCAGAAGTGGCCTGGGAGGGGGGTCACGCGGCCCCCCTCCCAAATAATAAATACATTTTAAAAAACGGAAAGGCCGGCCCCGGGGGATGGGATCCCCGGGGCCATAATTGGCCTTAGGAGGGGGGCCACGCAGCCCCCCTCCAAATATAAAATAAAAAAAAACTAAATTATGGCCATGCCCCGGAGGATGGGGTCCCCGGGGCCTAAATTGGCCTCAGGAGGGGGGCCACGCGGCCCCCTTCCCGTTTTAATTTTTTTTAATATAAATAGGGGTCAGGCCCTGGGGGATGTGGTCCCCAGGGCCCAAAAAATAGTAAAAGAAGGGGGGCCACACAGCCCCCCTTCTAAAAAAAAAAAAAAGCTGGATCTCGCCGGAGGCTCCGCTCCCTCCCTGCACCACTCTGCAAACGCGCCCCGTGGCGTGTTGTGAGTTGGGGAATTAATTCCCCTTGAATACTGGGGGTCCCTGGAGGCCAACTAGCCCACCAGGTACCTCCAGTATACCCCACAGAGCTGCGTTGCAGAGAGGTGGTCCGAGGCCACGCCCCTTTTTACACCACTCTGCAAACGCCCCTCTTGGCGCACTGATGGTGGGGCGATGAGGTCCTCTTGGGCCCTGAGGACCTCAGGACACAAGTGGACTTCATCCCCGAGCAGCAGTGCGCCAAGAGGCGTGTTTGCAGAGTGGTGTAAAAAGGGGGCGTGGTCTCGGACCACCTCTCTGCAATCCAGCTGTGTGGCGCTTACTGGAGGTACATGGTGGGCTAGTTGGCCCCCAGGGACCCTCAGTATTCAAGGGGACTTAATCCCCCAACTAAGAACGCGTTTGCAGAGTGGTGGACAAAGGGGGCATGGCCTTTGTCCACCTCTCAGCAATCCCACTGTGTGGGGCTTACTGGAGGTAAGAGGTAGGCTAGTTGGTCCCTAAAGGACCCCCAGCAGCAAAGGGGACTTCAATCCCCATCCAAGAGCGCGCAAGGGAGCGCGTTTGTAGAGTGGTGGGCAAAGGCGGCTTGGCCTGCTCTTCGAACTTAGCAATGCTGCTGTGTGGGACTTACTGGAGGTAATAGGAGGGGTAGTTGGCCCCCAAGGATGTCCTTGGGGGCCAACTACCCCTCTTGTTACCTCCAGTAAGTCCAGCACAGTGGGATTGCTAAGGCGTCTTCGGAGGCCATGCACCCCTTTCTCCACCATTCTGCAAACGCGCCTCCTGGCAGACTACGGGATGGGGATGAAGTCCAATTTACTCCTGAGGGACTTTGGGTGCCAAGAAGCCCTACTGGTACCTCCTGTAAGCCCTACGCACCGGAATTCCTGAGCGCTGGTCGGAGGCCCAGCACCCTTTCTCCTTTCACGTCTGTTGCCTCATTTGCTTCTTTCTGCACCCCTGTTGTCTCTTTCTGCACTCGTCTTTCCTCTTTCAGCACTTTTCTTGCTTCTTTCTACACCTCTGTTGCTTCTTTAAGCAATTCTCTTGCCTCTTTGTGCACTTCTCTTGCCTGTTTCTGCACCTCTCTTGCCTCTTTTTGCACCTTTGTTGGCTCTTTCTGCACCTCACTTGCTCCTATCTACACTTCTCTTGCCTCTTTCTGCACCCCTGTTGCTTCATTCTGCTCTTTCCATGCTTCTTTCTGCACCTGTCTTGCTTCTTTCTGCACCCCTGTTGTCTTTTTATGTACCTCTTTTGCCTCTTTCTGCACTTTTCTTGCCTTTTTCTGCACCTCTCTTCCCTCTTTCTGCACATCTGTTGCCTCTTTCTGCACCTCATTTGCTTCTTTCTGCACCCCTGTTGTCTCTTTCTGCACTCATCTTCCCTCTTTCTGTACCTTTCCTGCCTGTTTCTGCATCTCACTTGCCTCTTTGTGCACTTCTCTTGCCTGTTTCTGCACCTCTCTTGCCTCTTTTTGCACCTCTGTTGGCTCTTTCTGCACCTCACTTGCTCCTTTCTACACTTCTCTTGCCTCTTTCTGCACCCCTGTTGCTTCATTCTGCACTTTCCATGCTTCTTTCTGCACCTGTCTTGCTTCTTTCTGCATTCCTGTTGTCTCTTTATGTACCTCTTTTGCCTCTTTCTGCACTTTTCGTGCCTTTTTCTGCACCTCTCTTCCCTCTTTCTGCACGTCTATTGCCTCTTTCTGCACCTCATTTGCTTCTTTCTGCACCCCTGTTGTCTCTTTCTGCACTCATCTTCCCTCTTTCTGTACCTTTCCTGCCTGTTTTTGCATCTCACTTGCCTCTTTCTGCACTTTTCTTGCTTCTTTCTACACCACAGTTGCTTCTTACAGCAATTCTCCTGCCTCTTTTGTGTACTTCTCTTGCCTGTTTCTGCACCTCTCTTGCCTCTTTTTGCACCTCTGTTGGCTCTTTCTGCACCTCACTTGCTCCTTTCTACACTTCTCTTGCCTCTTTCTGCACCCCTGTTGCTTCATTCTGCACTTTCCATGCTTCTTTCTGCACCTGTCTTGCTTCTTTCTGCACCCCTGTTGTCTCTTTATGTACCTCTTTTGCCTCTTTCTGCAAATTTCTTGCCTTTTTCTGCACCTCTCTTCCCTCTTTCTGCACGTCTGTTGCCTCTTTCTGCACTCATTTGCTTCTTTCTGCACCTTTCCTGCCTGTTTTTGCATCTCACTTGCCTCTTTCTGCACTTTTCTTGCTTCTTTCTACACCTCAGTTGCTTCTTACAGCAATTCTCCTGCCTCTTTTGTGTACTTCTCTTGCCTGTTTCTGCACCTCTCTTGCCTCTTTTTGCACCTCTGTTGGCTCTTTCTGCACCTCACTTGCTCCTTTCTACACTTCTCTTGCCTCTTTCTGCACCCCTGTTGCTTTATTCTGCACTTTCCATGCGTCTTTCTGCACCTATCTTGCTTCTTTCTGCAGCCCTGTTGTCTCTTTATGTACCTCTTTTGCCTCTTTCTGCACTTTTCTTGCCCTTTTCTGCACCTCTCTTCCCTCTCTCTGCACGTCTGTTGCCTGTTTCTGCACCTCACTTGTCTCTTTCTGCACTTCTCTTGCTTCTTTCTACTCCTCTGTTGCTTCTTTAAGCAATTCTCTTGCTTCTTTCTGCACTTCTCTTCCTTCTTTCTGCATGCCTCTTGCAGCACCTTTGTTACTTCTTTCTGCACTTCTCTTCCTTCTTTCTGCACCCCTCCTGCCTCTTTCTGTACCTCTCCTGCCTCTTTGTGTACCCCTCCTACCTTTTTCTGCACCCCTCTTGCCTCTCTCTCCACCCCTCTTCCCTCTTTCTGCACTGCTCTTACTTCTATCTGCACCTTACTTGCCTCTTTCTGCACTTCTCTTGCTTCTTTCTACACCTCTGTTGCTTCTTTCAGCAATTCTCTTGCCTCTATCTGCACTTCTCTTCCTTCTTTCAGCACCCCTCCTGCCTCTTTCTGTACCTCTCTAGCCTCTTTGTGCACCTCTCCTACCCCTTTCTGCGCCCCTTTTGCCTCTTTTTACACCTCTGTTGGTTCTTTCTGCACTGCTCTTGCTTCTTTCTGCACCTTTCTTCCTCTTTCTGCACATGTCCTACCTCTGTAGGCATAGTTAGAATTTAGCATTTAAAAAACCTTTGAAATTCACTGAAAAAACCACAGGTTTCAGGGACGTTATAGTTAGAAATTAGCATTTAAAAAACCTTTGAAATTCACTGAAAAAACCATAGGTTTCAGGGACGTTATAGTTAGTTGGACATTTCACTCGTACAAAACCAGAGAAATTCGGCCGTTATAGTTAGTAGAGCTAACTATAACTCGCGCCCCCGCAATGCACTGCTGATGACGTCACATATTACATCACTCATGACATGGTCAGTGACATCACTGATGACATCACTGATGACATCTCAAATGACATCACTGATGACATCACTGATGACATCATCCATGTGATAATCTGATGCACCTCCTCACACCCTAATAAAATCTTTTAAACACCCACTCTAAAATACAGACTACCAATATCGAAACCATGGACAAACCAATAGCAGTAAGTACATACCTGCTCAGTGATTCCTAGGTCTACACACACACACATCCACTCATTCACCCATACAGTAACTCATACATGCAGTCACTCATCAATAAAGCACTATCATATGCACTCCTACACCTATACATACACTCACACACCGCCACTCATCCATAGACTTACTTACACACTTCCTCAGTCATGCAAAGAATCAATCACACCAATTTACTCACCTATACAGTTATACAGAGACCACCGTACTTATTTATACAAATACTAACACATACTTACTCTTTTATACAATCACTGATACAAGCACACACTCATCCATACAGCCACTCTCACAATCACTCACTCTCATGTATAGTCATTTATAAACTCCAACACTCACATATACGACCTTTCACATATGTAGTTACTCACACATATACCACTGAGACAGGCATTCACTCACCAACACACCCATACACACACTCACCCACCCATACAGCCCTTCACAGATGCACTCTTGAACCCATACACCCAGTGAATCACCCACTCACACATCTATGCACAGAGTCACCCACCCACCACCCACTCACACAGACACCCATACAGATACTCAGACAACCAATCAATAACCCATATAGACAGTCATGTAGCTACTCACCAACCCATGCAGCCACTTATACACCAACTGACAGACTGATACAGACATTTACACAGTTTACTCACTAACCCATGCATTCAGTAAGATACGCTTAATCAGTCACTTACACAATCAGTCACGCACCTACTAAATCATCCATTCAGACACTTATACACCCACTCATTCTTCAATACACCTTAGCATATATATATATAAAACATATTTAAACTTTACAGAAACACACATTCACTGGATGATGTCATCAGTGATGTCATCAGTGATGTCATTTGAGATGTCATCAGTGATGTCACTGACCATGTCATGAGTGATGTAATATGTGACTTCATCAGCAGTGTATTGCGGGTGCGCGAGTTATAGTTAGCTCTACTAACTATAACGGCCGAATTTCTCTGGTTTTGTATGAGTGAAATGTCCAACTAACTATAACGTCCCTGAAACCTGTGGTTTTTACAGTGGCTATATGTATATCCAGCTCCAAAATCTTCCAAAGAAGAGATAGCACTAAAGGAAGCGGGAAATAACCACGTTTAATTTTATGAATTACACGTACAGATGCATTTCGGCTTGCACCTTAGTCAACATTCAGTGTTCCTATGCACATCAGTGTGTTATTAATACATTTCCTTCGTTCAAATTCCTGTGTCAGCATTAATTCATCAGCATAGAAGGAGAACAATTTGTTTAAGTTGATCAAACGTCATACATTTGCGAGCGCCACTTTGTAACATGTTATCTGTAAACTCAATATGTATACATATTAAATATCGTGCATAAAGAAGTTGTTCAATTACATGATTCATTTATAATGCAAGCATTTTTCGATATTATCTTCATTACATACTATGCATTTCATAATAACTCATTAAATATGTGCATTGCGTAAACATCATGTATAGAGGCGCAGATTATCAATTGATTTTTGAAATATCCCCAAGTAACAGCACAGTTATTCTTGCTAAAATCAATCAATGAATTTGACTATATTTATCTATGCCCATGAAATACTTTGAACTTATGGAATCCATGTATTAATTAAACAGACACTACAATGATGCCCTGTATGGGCCTGTGCTCCTGGAAAAAAATTGTTATTAATTCTTGTTCCTAAATTTCAAATTTATGATTTATATTATAAAAGGACATTAGATAATCATACATTGTTTTAATTAGGAAAAACATGACTTTACATTTAATCATAAGGCTCACAAAAAGAAAATACTTGCTTGCTGTAAACCGAGAACCATTAACAAATTCATGAATTGCAACACTCCATACTCCATTTATTGTTTGAAGTGTCTTTGCCAGCTTAAATATATTAGAAGTACAATACACCCAACAAAACACTGCATTCTTGAGCATGCATGTGCACTTTAAAACAAAGATCAAACGTATCCTGTCGCAAGACATTTTGCAACCCACCACAATAGTGATAGAAGTATCCTCCAATTCTTCTGTCTTGATAATGTCCCACTCAATGAGAGGGGTGGGGACAGGACAGGTAAACTAAGACGTCTGGAGTCCAGATATATAGTGGACTGCAAACTAAGAAACCTCTAGGCCTTAATACTGAGGAAGAACTTGTAGTTCACCTGGGTTAGAAAAGTACGGGAAGGCCATCAGTCTTGTTTAAGCATTAGCAGTTACTGTTATACAAAGACTGAAGTCTGAGGTCCTTCAACCCTGTGTCAAGTAGATATAGGGCCTGATTACGAGTTTGGCACAGCGGAGCCGGCGCAATGCCGCCTCCGCTGCGCCAAACCCGCGCAAAACTGCCCAAGGACCGCCGACCGTATTACAAGTTGGAAATGCACAACTCATAACATGGTCAGCGGTTATGTGCTATTCTCATGGTGGTGCCTGGAAAACAGGCACCGCAATGGGAACAGCAAAAAAGTTCCAGTACGTCATGGACGTGGACGTCCATGCTGTGCTGGAACATTGTGGGGGTACAGACAGGGAGGGTACATGTTGTGCCCCCCTGAATGTATCCCCATGGCGGGGGGGCAATGGGGGCCCTATAGGCCCCCTTCGTTCCTGTACCGCCAGCCTTTTAATGGCGGGGTTCCGCCATGAAATGGCTGGTGGACCAGGAACTCGTAATACAGTGGTGACTCACCGAGGGAGTGGTGCGGGGCGGTGGGGCAGGTGAGGGGCTGGGTGTGGGGGTAGTGAACTCGGACATACGACGGACAGAACTCAGAGGGAGTTCTGTCCATCTTAAGTCCGAGTCCACAACCCCCCCACCCTGCCCCTCCCCCGCAACACCCCACCACCCCACACCACTCCCTCGGTGAGCCGCCACTGTCGCAATATGCTGAGCAGGACTGCGCCAGTCCCCGCTCAGCATATTGCGTTGCGGTGCTTCTGCGCCACTGCCAGGGAACGCATGTTCCCTGGTGCAGCTGATGGTCCACCGCTGCATCGAAACAAGAAGTCATAATGCGGCGGATGGTGGACCGCCACTGCTGCGCCACCGCGAGTCTGGCGGTCAGAAGACCGCCAGACTCGTAATGAGGCCCATAGTTTCTAATCTTTTCTTTTTGTGAGCCTTATAATAAATTAAAAAAGTAAGCATAATTAATTACCAATAAATAAAATACATATAACTGTAATTTATTATAAAAATATATATTTATTTTTTTCCCTTCCAATGAATTAAAAAAATGGAACTCAACATTTAAAAATACATGTCTAATACACATAAATACTAAAATTCATAGGAAAATAAATTAAACGGTAATACACAATTATAATAATTTGATTATGTATACAGTAATTAAATAACAAATAAAGTTAAAACAAAATTACATTTCATATAATTTTATGCAACTTCCCTCCCTATACTCCTATAAACCCAGGAGCCTGCAACTAAATTGTAACATAAATAAATCAGTAATAAACAATTTATATAATTGTTGATCAATTAAATATTTATTAAACAATTAATAAATAATTGTAAATTAATAATAACTTAATTTTTCCAACCCTATACCCCTACAAACCCAGCAGCCTGCACCTAAAATATAACTAAACTAAAATAGCATTAAACAATTTACATAATTAATAATCAATTAAATACTTAATTAACAATTAAGAATTGTTGTTAATTAATTATTACTTAGTTAACTTCCCTATCCCGCTACAAACCCAACAACCACCTACAACACTATAAATTACCAACTTCCCACCTTATACCTCTAGAATAATCAAATAAATATTTAACAATTAATAAATATTTGTTAATGAATTATTTCTTGATAAACTTCCCACTCTATACCTTTAGAAACACCGGATCCTGCACCTAAAATATAACTAAAATAATCCACATTAAACGAATTTACATAATTAATAATCAAATAAATATTAAACAATGAAATTATATATTTTTTTTAACTATTACTTAATTAACTTCCCACTCTATACCACTATAGATCGATAGTGCTCCCCCAGAGAGTTTGCCGTTTCCCAAGAAAACTGCTCATGCATGCCACGTGTGTTGCAGTCGAAGTACGGAATCAATTCTTAATGGATGTGGAGTCAAAGAGCAACTCTAGTCACTGTAAAGAAGTTGAAAACATTGCCAAGAAATCTACATATCTATGACCGAGAACCTGCTGGTCAAGTTGCACATCATGGTACCATGCTGCTATGCGATACGCAGTCATACATAATCAACATAATCCGGAGCAGAAGCACTGAGGGCAGATACAACCAAGTTTTCAAAGAGCAGCAATTACTAATCACAAGTTGCAAGATAACATTACAATTTGAAAGTGGTAAAGACAAAGTGCATGCAAAGAAATGTCAAAGAATAAAACAGTTATTTACTCACTAGAACATGAGTAACATGAGCCGGTACGACCTCAGTACTAGGCGCCGCAACCCAGGTAGCATAGGGGTGGTGCTTATCAAGCTGGTGACAATCTGAAGCGACTGAAGATATCTGTAGAAGATAGAACTGTAGAAGGCTGAGAAAATGAAGGCAAAGATCGAGGCCATCATTTCAAAAGTCAACAAGGATGATCCAGAGGCCAGAACATCTCAAGGCCCAAGAGATGGCTCAAAATAACAGGGTTCCAGATGAATAGTCAAGTGAATAGTCAAGGGAGCAGGAGAGAGCTCCACCCTCAATATCAACCAGTCCCATAAAT
The DNA here is from genome assembly GCA_963921515.1 of Calotriton arnoldi. Taxonomy (NCBI): domain Eukaryota; kingdom Metazoa; phylum Chordata; class Amphibia; order Caudata; family Salamandridae; genus Calotriton; species Calotriton arnoldi. Next base: position 57,669 of record CAWUFW010022831.1, on the reverse strand, counting down.
AGCTACAACTCTGCTGCTTTTCTGAAACCGATACAAAAGGGGATGATGGACGGAGCGTTTGAGCCAATCAAACACTCACCCCCAGTCAACTGATCTGGGTTTAATCCATCATCATTCTTTAGCTCACTCCACCACCCCAGTTCAGACATGGCCATATGCAAATCAGTCTGACCCTGTGCCTCATGGGAACAGACCAGCACGAACTGATGCCACCAACAGCAAAATATTGGTGATAGATGGACTGCTTGGATAAAGACATTTGATGATTTCATTGATGGACTTGAAGAGACTGACAAAAAAGAATGTAAAGTGTGTAAAAAAACTTGCTGGTGATGGTGGAAAGGAAGCTAAAAGAAACTGCGGCGAACTGATGACGAAGTCACAAAACGTCAGATTAAAGAAGTATTAAATCTCAAGTTTAACCCAAAGCCATCAGACATTGTAAGTTCAATGCATTTAATGATGAAGAAGCTATGCATTTCAGAGTTATTGATGGATGCTTGTCAGATTCATTCAGATGATGAATGCTGAGAGAAAATCTTAGGGCCTGAGTACGATGCGGTTAGGAAGGCCTCCCAACGGCATTTGCTCCATCCGAATCGGATCGGGGACGTGTCTTTCCGACTGAATCAGGAAGGTTCCCGACTGACCAATTAGGATGCGAGTTAGGCGTTAGGAATATCCTAATCGGAACCCGATGGCATTCAGAATGACAGAGCCGTATGGAGCAGACTTGTACGTCTCTACGGGCCGCGTTTCGAAACGACCGATTACGATGCTGGATTCGGACAGCCTTTCCGAATCGTGCCATCTGACTCGAATCGGCAGTCGGAATCAGACTTTGGGGCCCTGTAGCGGGCCCCCCTGCACATGGAACCTTCCCAATCGGGCCTGTGGGAGAACCCATGGGTCCCCCCTTAACAGCCATGCACAGTGTGGCAGTCACCAGGGGGTGCCTGCCACAGGGTGCCCGATTTTCCATAGCCACCCCTTTCTTCAATGGGAGCATATGCAATCGGTCAAACATAGGCTCCCAGAGAAGTCACTGGGCGTCCGATCGAATTGTATCTGGAAGCATCCGGATGCATCGTAATCGGTCGGTCGGACTATCCTGATTCGAGTCGGTCGGAAACCATTCCCAAACCGATTTGGTCGGAATGATTTCCAAACCGCATCGTACTCGGGCCCTTAGTCTGGAGCGAGTATTAATGGCTGCCAGAGCTGAAGAGCGTGCTGGCAGACAAGCTGCTTACATGGAGGCCAGAGGTGCCTAGAATGAATCCGTCATGAGTGTGAAAAGTAATCCTAAACAAAAGACTGAAGGACACAAAGTGATGTCTGCACGTAAAAAGAAGTTGTGTTTTAGATGTGGATTTTGGTTTCCACATGAAGGTAAATGTCCTGCTTTAGGTCAGATATGACAAGACTGTGGGAAAGATAACAATTTTGTGACTGTTTGCCAAGTAAAGAAAAAAGTAAGTGCGTCCTGGCCCAAAGACAAAATGGCTACCACAACATTCCAGAAGCCACATTTGACGCACACCTACATGTCCAAGAGCCGACATCAGTTGAGACAAATGGACATTGAACGAAGTTGATCGTCTTCTAAATCATCAACAAAAACAGTTCTTCTGTATTGGTATCAGGTGAAAGTGATAAAAATGGTTGCACCATTTCAATGTTTACCTCAGAAAAGTGTGCGCATGTGGGTATGGCTGTCTGTGAAGGAAAATATCAGTCAAAGAAAAATCGTCGTGCCAAAGCACCAAAGTAATTCAAACATTATCCAAAGATTACGCTGAAAGTGAATGGTTGTTCAATATGTTTCATTACCGGCAGTGGTGCATCAATGCATATTATGCCTAAGGAGAGATACAGTGAACTATCTCCATTTCCACAACTTACGCCACCGAAAAGCAAAGTGTATACATAGGCTGCATCAACACCCTTATAAAGTCAAGGTTCATTTGTAGCGACAATGAAACACAAAAAAAATTAAAGTGCAAGCACCCATCCATGTGCTTCAGTTCACAGCATCAAGTGCCTGTCTACTCAGTTTCAGCACAGCCGCTGATATGGGACTGATTTACGTGAATTACATCATGAAAGCTCACCACAAAATAGTAAGTCAGCTCCCTTTGTTATTTCATGGATTGGGAAAACTCAAGACTATGAAAGTAAAGTTACATATTAACAAGAACGTCCATTCTGTTGCTCAGTGACACAGATGAATTGCTTTTTATTTGCAAGAAGCTGTTGAAAAAGAACTTGAAGAATTACTTAAGCATGATATTATTGAGCTTTCTACTGGTCCAATACCATGGGATTGTCCCATAGTGGTACTGCCTAAGAAGGACAGTAAAGGAGTTGTATGCATAGGTGTTTACATGCGTCAAGACAATCAAGAAAATTAAATGAGAACGACATCCAGGTCCACATATTGCTGAAATGATAACTCAATTAAATGGTGCAAAGATTTTCTCTCACCTTGATTTAAATGAATCAACAGTTAGAACTTGTAGAAAACTGCAGGTACATTACAACCTATTCCACACATGTCGGTCTGTTTCAATATAAAAGACTATGGCCCTCATTATGATGTCGGTGGGACCGCTACTGACAGACGGATGGTGGCGGTCCCACCAACATCTAGGGCAGTGGTCCGACCACTGGATTACAATACCTGTGGTCGGAGAGCAGTGGTCTGGGGAAAGACCGCCACCTCCGATAGGCTCAAAGAGCCCATCTGCACGGCGGTCAGACACTTATCCCTACAAAGGAGGCAGTGCCTGTGCAGGCGCCATCGTAATGAGGCCCTATGTTTTGACATTTCATATGCCGCTGAACTGTTTCAAGACGTTATTTGACATATCATACAGCCTGCCATGAATGCGTTCAATTACAGTGATGATATATTGGTTTTTGGAGCTACACAAAAAGAACATCATAAAGTTCTTACACAAGCATGTTGTTTTCTTGCTGAAGCAGGTTTGACTTTGAATGCAGACAAGTGTAAGTTCCATAAGACCAAAATTCTTTAGCCTTATCTTTTCTGATGGGAGTATGACACCAGATCCTGCTAAAGTACAAGTACTGTCAAATGTTGATCCCTCACAAGTGTGTTCATTTTTTGGCATTGCCAGTTACTGTTCCAGATACATACAGGACTTTGCCTCTGTAAGTGCTCCATTGAGTGACTTGACGAAAATTAATGTTTCATTTCATTGGTCACATGGATGAGAGAAAAGCTTTAAAAGAATCAAACAAGCCATTGAGAATGCTACGTAAATGGTGTACTGCAATCCGAAGCTTCATACAGAGGTTGTTGTTGATGCTAACCCAGTCTGGTGAGGCAGTATCCTTGGACACTCAAATGCTCGATGGCATATTGTGGCACATGCAAGTAGAAGTTTGTCTCAAACAGAATGTGTTTACTCACAACCTGAGAGGGAAAATTTGGCTGAGGTATGGGCTTGTGAGCATTTCCATGTAGTCTTGTACCTAAAGCATTTTACGATGGTAACTGATCATCAAGCTTTACTAACTATATTTGGAAATCCAAAGGCCAAAATGCCTCTTTGCATTGAATGATGGGGACTACGATTACAAGAGTATAATTGCACCATTCTGCATTCTTTTTTTTTTTTTTTTAAATATTTTTATTGAGTGAGAGAACAAGGAAATAACTAATACAATCAACTTCTATCTCTCTCCCACACTTTTTTCTTTTTTAAATATCTCCCCGTGCTCATCCCTCCCCCCTCCCTACCCCCAATCCTATCAGTTTCCATGTGGGTTCTTTTTTTTTGTTACATTTCTAGGTATCTTATTCATACTAGATCAAAACATAAATATTTCATAGGTCAAATAAAATTCCCTTGTCCAATACCACATCTTATACAGATGGCTTTTGTTTCCAGGTTCCCTTTAAACATTTTCTTAGCAGCATCTTTGAGTTATCCCAACACAGTCAAAGGTCCTCCATAAAGTGCATATGCATATCATTCCCCATCGTTCTACTAAAGTGCCAAAGAACAAAGGTGCATACCTGGCCTGACTAGGTCTACCAGAAAAAAGTGCTGCATCCATTATTAACAATATTAGCAGCCTGCAAAATAAAGTGCATCATATCAAAAGGTACATAGTATTCTAACCTATGGGATAATGTACATTACCCATATCGACATTTTTAGACAAGACAACTCAGTTTTACTAGTACAGTTAGCTTAGAGTACTTTTTTGGCCACAACACCTTCAAGAGATCATCACCCCCTTAGCTAATAAATACAAGGCCTATATCCGACATAAAGTGCATGTGCATACATTGTAAAACATAATAGCAGCCTGCATTATAGCATTATAGCATTATAGCATTATAGCATAATAGCAAGACCACTGACTCATTGTCAGTGAAATTGCTCTCCCACCCTCGCAGCTCCACCATTAAGTGAGGCCTGCCCCTGCACTCTCGAGTGTTGGTGATCAAGGCCCTCCTCCACCCGCAGGTTTCCCTGCGCCTCATCCCTGGTGGTCCAGTGGACCTCTGTCTCCTTCCTCTCACTCTGCTCTTTCACTCGTTTTCACTCGTTTTTCTATCCTTTTTTATCTTTCACCTTTCTGCACTTTTCTGCATCTCTGCTCTTTTGTGACTTATTTCTGCTCATTTTCCCTTCCTCTCGCTCTGCTCTTTCACTTGTTTTCACTCGTTTTTCTACCCTCTTTTATCTTTCACCTTTCTTCACTTTTCTGCATCTCTGCTCTTTTGTGCCTTATTTCTGCTTATTTTCCCTTTTTCTTTATCCCTTATTTCCTCCCTTTACCTTTCCCCGCCGCTGCTGCCCCCGCCGCCCCTCCCCCCACGCGCGACCGGCGCAATCCAGCTCCCCTCCCCGCTCCCGCCTCCCAGCTGTCCAGCCCTCCCTGACCCCTACTTAATGGCGGCCGCTGCGGGGACAGGCGAGCAAGACCACTGACTCATTGTCAGTGAAATTGCTCTCCCACCCTCGCAGCTCCACCATTAAGTGAGGCCTGCACCTGCCCCTGCACTCTTGAGTGTTGGTGATCGAGGCCCTCCTCCACCCGCAGGTTTCCCTGCGCCTCATCCCTGGTGGTCCAGTGGACCTCTGTCTCCTTCCTCTCACTCTGCTCTTTCACTCGTTTTTCTACCCATTTTTATCTTTCACCTTTCTGCACTTATCTGCATCTCTGCTCTTTTGTGCCTTATTTCTGCTCATTTTCCCTTCCTCTCGCTCTGCTCTTTCACTTGTTTTCACTCGTTTTTCTACCCTCTTTTATCTTTCACCTTTCTGCACTTTTCTGCATCTCTGCTCTTTTGTGCCTTATTTCTGCTTATTTTCCCTTTTTTCTTTATCCCTTATTTCCTCCCTTTACCTTTCCCCGCCGCTGCTGCCCCCGCGGCCCCTCCCCCCCAGTGCGACCGGCCCAATCCAGCTCCCCTCCCCGCTCACGCCTCCCAGCTGTCCAGCCCTCCCCGACCCCTACTTAATGGCGGCCGCTGCTGGGACAGGCGAGCAAGACCACTGACTCATTGTCAGTGAAATTGCTCTCCCACCCTCGCAGCTCCACCATTAAGTGAGGCCTGCCCTGCCCCTGCACTCTCGAGTGTTGGTGATCGAGGCCTTCCTCCCGCCGCAGGTTTCCCTGCGCCTCATCCCTGGTGGTCCAGTGGACCTCTGTCTCCTTCCTCTCACTCTGCTCTTTCACTCATTTTCACTGATTTTTCTACCCTTTTTTATCTTTCACCTTTCTGCACTTTTCTGCATCTCTGCTCTTTTGTGCCTTATTTCTGCTCATTTTCCCTTCCTCTCGCTCTGCTCTTTCACTCGTTTTCACTCGTTTTTCTACCCTTTTTTATCTTTCACCTTTCTGCACTTTTCTGCATCTCTGCTCTTTTGTGCCTTATTTCTGCTCATTTTCCCTTCCTCTCGCTCTGCTCTTTCACTCGTTTTCACTCGTTTTTCTACCCTTTTTATCTTTCACCTTTCTGCACTTTTCTGCATCTCTGCTCTTTTGTGCCTTATTTCTGCTTATTTTCCCTTTTTTCTTTATCCCTTATTTCCTCCCTTTACCTCTCCCCGCCGCTGCTGCCCCCGCGGCCCCTCCCCCCCAGCGTGACCGGCCCAATACAGCTCCCCTCCCCGCCTCCCTGCTGTCCAGCCCTCCCCGACCCCTACTTAATGGCGGCCACTGCGTGGCCGCGCAGCGGGCGCGGGCAGCGGGCGCGCCGCTGGTGCGCCGAAGGCGCATCAAAGGCAAGCCCGTCTGCACCCGTTCGCGACCTGACCGCGACCAGCGCCAGGAACCCTGGACCTCCGCCCGCCAACGCTACGACCCAGCAGAACTCTACGCACTCAACCCAGGCCACAACAACAACTGCAAGCTGGCATCACCAGCCGACACCCACAGACCCTTCAGCTGTCACCGCTGCCGGCACACCTGCAGCACAACCGAACCGAAGACCCTGCAATGCATCCTCCTCAACGTCCGATCCCTCCACAAACACGCCACAGAAATCTGGGACCTCCTCGACAGCACCACCCCGGACGTAGCGTTCTCACCGAAACCTGGACCAACACCACCTCGGGACCGGACATCGCCATCGCCATCCCCCAAGGATACAAGATCTCCAGGAAGGACCGCCCCACCCGCCCAGGAGGAGGAATCGCCATTGTCCACAAATCCAGCCTCTGCCTGAGCACACTCCCCGACGAGCTCACAGAACTGATGGAACACCTTCACTTCAAGATACTGGCCAGCCCCACCGCCACCCTCCGAGGAACCCTCATCTACCGACCCCCTGGACCCCGCGGACCCTTTGCCAACTCCATCACGGACATTATCTCCCCGCAGGCCATCGCATCCACCAACTACACCCTGCTGGGAGACCTCAACTTCCACCTCGACAACCAACTGGACCCCAACACCACATCCCTCCTGGAAAACCTCCACAACATTGGACTCCGCCAGATCGTGACCGAGCCCACGCACTCAGCAGGACACACCCTCGACCCCCTCTTCACTACAGGAAACTCCATCACCTTCAGCCACACCACCGAACTCCCATGGACCGACCATCGTTGCGTCCACTTCACCTTCAGAACACCCACCATCCACAGACACCAGCACCTGCTTCCACGAAGAAACTGGACCAAAATCACCGACGACCAGCTCACCTCCTCACTCAACAACTCCACCCCAACCATCGCGGAAAACGACGACCCCAACACCGCAGCCCGAACCCTGCATAGATGGATCTCGGACAGCACCAACACCATAGCCCCCCTCAAGAAAAACAACAATACCCGCGCCAAGAAAGCCAGATGGTTTACCACCGAACTTTGAGAGTCCAGACGCACATGCCGCTGCCTCGAAAAGGCCTGGAGGAACACCAAATCCACAGAAGCCCACAACAACTTCAGAGCCGCCACCAACGCCCACCATCAACTCATCAGAGAAGAGAGGAAAAAAGCGATTGAAGACAGAATCTCCACCCACGCGCACAACAGCAAGGAACTCTTCAGCATCATCAAGGAGTTTGCCCAACCCACCAGCGAGTCTACCGACATCCCTCCCTCACAAGACCTCTGCGACAAACTCAGCACCTTTTTCCACCACAAAATCAAGAGCATCTACGACAACTTCGACGAAGACAACCAACACACTGAACCCTCACCAACCACCCCCGACACCCGGAAACCAGCGATTGATGACTGGACAGCCCTCACCACCGAAGACACACTGAAGACAATGAAGTCAATCCACTCAGGGGCCCCCACGGACCCCTGCCCCCACCACATCTTCAACAGAGCCGCCGACACCATCGCACCCATGCTCCGCCACACCATCAACCGCTCCCTGGCAACTGCCTCGTACCCAGACGACTGGAAACACGCCGAGGTCAACCCCCTCCTAAAGAAACCCTCAGCGGACCCCACCGACCTCAAAAACTACAGACCCATCTCCCTGCTCCTGTTCCCAGCGAAAGTCATCGAGAAAGCCATCAACAGCCAACTCGGCACATTTATTGAAGAACACAACATCCTCGACACCTCCCAATCCGGCTTCAGAAAAAACCACAGTACGGAAACCACCCTCCTCGCCGCAACAGATGACATCCGCACCCTACTGGACAAAGGAGAAACAGTAGCCCTCATCCTCCTCGACCTATCATCGGCGTTCAACACAGTCTCCCACCACACCCTAATACGCAGACTCTACGACGCAGGAATCCAGGACAAGGCCCTCAACTGGATCCGCTCCTTCCTCTCCGGCAGGATGCAGCGGGTCAGACTCCCCCCTTTCCTCTTGGACCCCACACCTACCACCTGCAGAGTCCCCCAGGGCTCCTCCCTCAGCCCGAAGCTCTTCAACGTCTACATGGCTCCACTCGCCCCCATCGTCAGAACCTACGGACTCAACATTGTGTCATACGCAGACGACACCCAGCTAATCCTCTCCCTATCCAACAAGCCCAACACCACCAGACGCAACTTTCAAGAAGGCATGGAAGCCGTTGCCAAATGGATGAAAAACAGCTGCCTACAACTAAACACCAACAAAACAGAAGTACTCATCATGGGCCCAAACCCCGATGCCTGGAGTGACACCTGGTGGCCCCCCGCCCTCGGAAACCCGCCAACCCCCACGGACCACGCACGCAACCTGGGAATCATCCTGGACTCCGAGCTCAAAATGGACCGCCAGATCAACTCTGTCTCGTCTTCCTGCTTCCACACCCTCCGCCTCCTTCATAAGATCTTCAAATGGATCCCCCTCAAACACCGAAAGACCGTCACTCACGCCCTGGTCACCAGCAGACTCGACTACGGCAACGCACTCTACGCCGGAATAAACAAAAACCTCACCCGTAAGCTACAGAACATCCAGAACGCTGCCGCAAGACTGGTCCTCAACCTGCCAAAACACTGCCACATCTCCCAGCACCTGCGCACACTCCACTGGCTCCCCGTCGAGGCGAGAATCACCTTCAAGATGCTCACCCATGCACACAAGGCCCTCCACGGCACCGGACCAGCATACCTGAACAGCCGACTCAAATTCCACGCACCCCAAAGGACCCTACAATCAGCCCAGCTCTCCTACGCCGTGGTCCCCCGCACCAGAAAGACCAGATCGGGAGGCCGCTCCTTCTCCTTCCTCGCGGCCAAAGCATGGAACGCCCTTCCGCTCCACCTCAGACAGACAACATCGCTCCCCATCTTCGCAAGAAAACTCAAAACCTGGCTCTTCGACACACCCCCTCCTTGATGGAATGGAACCTGCACCCCCCCCCCAACCCTAGCGCCTTGAGACCCTTACGGGTGAGTAGTCGCGCTTTAACAAACCCCTGATTGATTGATTGAATATTACAGTGCAACATTTAAAAAAAGTGCATACGTGAGGTCTCTAAAAGCATTTGAATGTCTTACCCATATTTCTAATCTCGTGTCCGCCCGATATTCTGGTGTATATCATAACAATATCCAGGGTCAATTTACCATCGATCTCTTTAACCGGTACACCCACATACCTGTATAATCTACCACAGCCATTTCTACTCATCAGAGTGCCCTCAAATATAAGACTCAAATATAAAACATGTTCGCCCCCTGCCTTGTAAAACAAATATGGCTTACCCATCCACTTGATCCCTCCAGTATTGCCATATTTTACCGCCTTTCTTTTTGGCCTTATGTCCCCTTCGCTCATCAATAGCTTTCTCAAGACTATATGTTCTCAGTAAGCGAGCTAGCCATTGATGAAATATTGGTGGGTTAGCATCCAGCCATGCTGATGCTATACAAATTATATATACTGCCATTGCTATACAGATAAAAGCCCCACCTTCATGTTTACCCAGGTCATTTATGCCAAGCATAATTACCTGGGGGTGACTCTCACCCGCAGCAGCAACTTCTCTTGTAAGAACACCTCTATTTCCCCTATAAGCTGGGCAAGCTCACTGCAGGTGGCAAACATATGCATTAAGTCTGCCTTATATAGCGTGCACCGTGGGCAGAACACTCCTTTCCCCTCCCCCCATTTGGCGATCCGATATGGGGTATAATATAATTCAAAACATGTTTTATAAAATTGTGCTTGAAGATTAGTGGGCATTAAAAACCCTAAATTGCTCAAAAAAGCCTCTTGAAACGCTACGTCTGATATTCCCAGCAACTCTTGCCATTTTGATGAGTATTTACCCACATCATCCTTCACATAACTGATCAATAATGCATATAATAATCCAATCCTTGGTACTTCAGGTCGTTTTAATCTGTCCACTAATTCACAACTCTCAAATTTCTCTTTGCCACCTCCCTTTTTTAACAAAAAGTCCCTGACTTGTAAATATTTAAAGAATTCTCTATTAGTTAGATCAAATTTTCCTCTCACCTCCTCAAATGACAGTAGACCCTCCGCTGTGACCAGGCACCCAACCTGGATTATACCAGCGTTTATCCACTTCTCAAAGTAGTGATCATAAAAAATATCAGAGAGGTCTTTATTCTGTACAAAGGGCCTATAGTAGTTTAATTTCCCTAAACCTCCATTCTGCAATCTTCAAGGAAAGATCAAAACTCTGCTGACTAATTTTCCAGAGTACCTATACAAAGTCATGGTATTCCCTCCAAGACTGCTAAGGCCTGTATCAATTTCATTGTAAAATCAAACACATCAGCTGCCATTTCATTAGCCCAGATCCATGATAGTGACATGTTAAAGCTGAAGGATATAATTGCACATCAGTCATGGAATCAACACCCTCAACCACTCACTAGTGATGGTGAATATCAAAAAAACAAAAATGTCAAGAATGAACTGTTTATAACTCAGGAAGGAGTTATCCTACAAGGGTCGAGAATTCTGTTTCCGGAGAGTGTGCGACAGAAAATAATTGAATTGACCCATGAAGGACATCATGGAACCGTTGCCAGAAGCTCTCCGAGTCTGTGTCTGGTTTCCCTATCTTGAATACAGGGTTGAAAAGGAATTAAAGGCCTATCATTTATGCAACTGCCTTTCTACAAAAACTGGAGACCCCTTCCCATTTGGACTGGCTTACCACCAACTTGGAGTAGGTGGTAAACTGCGATTGTTTTGCGACTGCATTCCGGTCGCCCTTGTGACACGCTATTAGATAGGGACGCCCTTGGCATGCCCTTTCTTAATAATGACTCGCAAACGCTATTTTAAGTTACCAACTCGCAAAATAGGTTTTGTACATAGAAAAATGCCTTTTACTGATCGCAAACGGACCAGTAAAATGCGTCGTACATCTGGCCCTAACAGAATCAGATCATTTTGCATGAAAAGGATTTTCAAGCAGTGTTTTTAGTTATCCTTTTATCTCATTCCACATTCTCTATCCAGCAAGTGATCCAAGAAAGTTTGGCAGAGATCACCCTTTTCAGTGCCTTCATGTCTGATTTATAGCTATTGCTGCTGAAATGTTTGGCTACTGGTTGACCCACTTGGACTCACACAATGTAGTAGTGCAAAGGCTCCAGGCCTCGACGGTGCCCTTATTAATTTTTTCTTTGAACACTCAGGTCTTTGGATTCCATTCCTGACTAATGTTTTTAATGCTATAGCTAAAGGTGGCCCTCCAGCCTCATGGAAAACAACAGTAATTGTGCCAATTTTTAAAAAAGGGGATATAGCGCTGCCTAAGAATTATAGGCCTATCTCTCTTATAGATGGAATGTGTACATTAATGGGCCACTTGTTGTTAAATAGACTTGAGGAATGGGCTGCTGAAAAAATATTTTAGTTCCTGTCCAATATGGTTTTAAAAAAGGAATGGGGACACTAGATCAGTGCCTACATTTAAATCTAATTGCAGCAAAGTATACCCAGGCTAAAGAAGGAAACGTTTTTATGGCGTTCATGGATCTTTCCGCTGCGTTTGATTCTGGTTTGCATAATAAATTATGGATCATTTTAAAAGAGATGGGAGTGGAGGAAAATATTATACTTTTTATTAGACAGTTATACTCCCAGTCCACGGCATGCGTTAGGTACGGCACCCAGGGTGACTGCACAAGGTATTTCCCAATCCTCCGAGGGGTTAGGCAAGGCTGTGTCTTAGCCCTCTTTTATTTTCAATGTATACTAATGGTGTGGAATCAGCAGTGAGCTCTGAGGCGTCTGATGTACTCAAGGTAAACAAGAAACAGCTACCCATATTGCTATACGCTGACGACGCTGTATTGGTTGCAAGGACAGGTATAGCTCTGCAAAAATTAATAAATAACTATGTGTCATATATGGCGGAATTTGATTTACAAGTAAATGAAACAAAAACTTTTGTCTTAATAGTAGGGAAGCAGCCCAAAAAATTACCAGCTTTTTTTATTGCTACACGGAAAATCGAAATAACTAAATCTTTTTTTATACCTGGGGGTACTTTTTAATAGTGAAGGGACCTGGACAAATATGGTTAAAAACAGATGTAATTCACTAGAAAAAAACACCATAGCTATTCGCTCATTTACAAAAAAATTGGGCACAAAACCATTGGAACCAATTAAAAAGATTTATGGCGCCAAAGCTATCGCTTCAGCTACATATGGAGCAGGGATTTGGGGCATAGCCAAAACTGACCTATTACAACAGAAAGAAGACAGGTTCTTCAAAAAGCTATTCTCTCTGACGAAAGGTTGCTCAAATTATATCATGCACCAAGAGCTGAATGTCCCATTCATCTGATTTGATTTTTATAGCTCCGGTCCTACTGTGGCACTCAATCTGGACCAGAGATACAGTGGGACTCACCCAATATATTATCCAAGATTGCTTATCTCTTGATAAGGCGCTTCAGGTCCCATGGTTGCGTTATGTAAAGGATACATTGTTGAAGCTGGGCTTAGTGACCCTATACACAGATCCACTTACATGTATGGGTACGTCAAAGGTGGAAATTAAAATTTGTGCCAAAGAGTATAGGGAAAAAGAAAGATATGCTTCAAACTGTAATAAAACCATGGTGGCATTATATCTGGCACTTCCGCCTATCTCGGGGGAAGCAAATTCATATTTGACATCTGTGACAAACGCGCGACATAGATTTGCACTCTTGAGATTCAGACTAAATTTTATTCCGTGCATGCTGGCCTTCCCATCAGGGATGTACTCAGTCAATGAACTCTCAGTTTGTCCCTGCGATGGCACATCTATTCAATCTAACTTACATTTTATATTCTTTTGCAAATTTTATTCTTGCCTACGGAAAAAGTATATTCGCCCATTGTTTTTAAAATATAAATTTGTACAATGTCGCCCAGCCTTGCTTTTTCTCCAAATGCTCCCAAATCCTTATGTAAACTTCTGTGTTGCATCATATTTATGTATGGCTCTATCAAAAAGGAGACTAATGAGATGACAGACTGTATCTTAAATGAACGTGGCACTGTTTATCACTTTATATGGCACGTTGTTTGGTGATTATTGCTTGCAAATAAGTCATTCCCAGTATTGCACTAAGCACTTTATGAGATATTGAATGAATTTTACATGCTTTAACCAATGTCTTGGATAACGTTTTTCTATGATTCCTATCTGTTTTTTATTACGTGTTTTTTAACAAAATTTATTGGTGATGTATCTTAATTTTAACAGATGATCAATGTATTTTCTTTGCACTTTTATGATCATAATGCTTAAGATCGAATAAAGTTATATTGATTGATTGATTGATTGATTGACCCACTTTTCCAGTAATGGCAATGTAGATGTTATGTGATTCATTTTTTATGTGCTCACGAAGTATTTATGGAGTACATCATTTAAACCATGAATTGAACAGTTGACGTCAGCCGAAACAAACTGCTGGTCAAAACTCACAAATATAACAAAAAGCAAATATATAAAATGTATATTTAAGAGCAAGAAAACGATAACACATCACTGTACATTGATGCAAAATATACCAAAAATACGGTAAAAATAATAATATGATATATATACAGCAAAATAGATCCATCACCCGTTGTATGCCTTCTTCCTAATGGAAAGTGTCAAAAGACGTGATCGTATATGTTTGCCAATTTACTGATATTTGTAATAATTACACTCTGTGACTCCACGTCACTTTTTCAAATGTTTTCTTTTATTTTCCAGACCTAAGCACTAGGTGTGCATAAGCACATAGTTATCAAATAATTACAGCAGTTGATTTCCACATTTTGGATTTCTGCTATATATGTTGCCAATACTAGTGAAAATCGTACAAAAAGTAGAACAATAAGTAGAGAAGGAATAGCTAACTAAATAACTGATCTCATTTGGTTTGCTTAATACATATATAGTACTCTGTTGGTGATATGTAAAAGTAGTTGAAGTTAGATAGCAAGTTCAGAATTTCCATAGGAAAATCATTTTTTTTATTTTTTTTTATAACTTTGTTGTCAATTGACAAATCTGCATGAAAAGTTCCGAAAGAAAAGTTCATCCACTTTGGCTCCTTTATGAAAAGTTTAAAGCATAGGTTAGGCAGGGGCCAAGAAAATGGAAAGTTTGCTCTTCAATACAGAAAAAACGGGTGAACGTAATTCCAGCAAATTTGGCACAAATATAGAACTTTACCCAGAAACCATGTTCTTCAATATTTGGTGTTAATCTGTTTAGCAGGTTTCGAGAATTTTGCATTTGTAAAGATGTTCAGGTTGTCCATGATGGGGTTAATCTCTTGTGCAAGTTAGAGATAACATACCATAACAAAACATGTGTATTTGTAAAGTTCACGTTCACCTGTGGGCATCTTGCTGCTAAATAACAGATATTTATTGTTACCCACCGCAATAACTCTCATAGTGTCCAGATATGCTCTGATTGGCCAAAATAAAAAGGGATAGTCAATTCTGATTGGCCTGAAACAACATGAATATGGTGTTGCAGTCATTGAAGGACTCAGTGATGTGGTCCCTGTGTCCTGAAAAAGGAGAAAGCCTATATGTATAAAGGGACAGGGCGAGCACACCCTGATCCTCAGGGGAATGTGAGGAGTCTCAAAGGGCCACCCCATTTTTGGCTGGCCACAACATGGACAACATGGTAGCCATTATGGTTCTGATTGAAATGTATTGTACTGAATGCCAAGTTCTGAGGGTCTCTAAAGGAACACATATAAAGGCTGATAACAATTTTTAGTCATAATATAAATCATTTGTTGGTGGTATTATACTCATTTTAGGAATGCTCTACTGCAGCCTCACCACTGTGATCTACTGAACAACTAGACCACTAAAATTCTGTATTTATAACAAATGTTTGGCACACAGAGGATACTGCAGTAAATAAACAAAATGAAGGGGTACTTTTACTCATAGAAATTATGGGTAGTGCTCTAAAAAGCTAAAATGGGGACACATTTTTATAGGTTCTCAAGTATCTTCCTCATCCATTTCAGTAATATATTCTGACATGCAGAGTGAAACATACTTTCAACATGAACAGCAGTCTGTCTGTTAACTCACTAGTAATTAACTGCAGTGTCACCAAGTAGTTCTAATGAACAACCAGGAGGCTAACTTTTTTGTATTAAAAAAAACTAAGGCACTCCTGAATGGCATTTTGTTGGACTAGGAGCTGTTGAATGTATAAGTACAGTTTCATCTTTTCGCATCTTTTTGCTCAACCTACCCATATTCTCAGGCGCTTAACAGCTACTTAATTTTAAAATGGTAACATTTTGTTAGACAAATATTTATACATTCACTGAACAAAATAAAGATTAATGTGATGTTATAGTAAGGTTATGTACTAAAACCACAACTTATGTTAAAAAACCCAGAAATTCACTTTAAAAAAAAAACAACGGTCAAAGTGATGTTATAGTTGGGTGTTGATATGAGACACAAGCTAATGTTAAAAAACGAAAAAACACTGATCTACACCAGTTGTTGATTGGTGAACTACCTATAAAGGATACCACCATCCTGCCCTGCATACGCACTCACATATTACATCATTCATGATCATGTTTAATTACATCATTGATGAAATCAGTCATGGCATTTCAGTCATAGCTTCTGGCCAGACCCTGCTTCCAATCTGTATCAGGACTTGTACTCAGTGCCTAGGCTCTGACAAAGCCCTGCACCCAACCCTCTGCAAGCACCAGACCTTCAATGCATATGAACTTCAGCTATACATAGGATCAGGTTGACACACAGTTTAGCCTGTGACCAGGGTCTTTACCCACACCTCCACAAGCAGCCAACTCCCACAATGTACAGACTTTGGACATACATAGTGGAGGTTGTGTGCAAGGCCTGTTGTCACACCAGACCATGTATGCAATGCACATTGGGCTAAAGGGGCTTTAGCTCCCCTGTTGTGTGTATTAGCTTGAACTACTGCAGCTTCCAGTAAAAACACAGTTCGTCAGGTGAAGTGTGTTGGACAGGGCTGAAAATAGGGCCTCGATGAAGCCTCTTAGAAAGTGTTTTGCAGTTCATTCAGAGTTTGCAATGCATACAGAAGTATAGGAATCGTTAAAGTGATCAGTGGGAAATTAATTCAGTTTTGTTACTAAACTCAATTGGTTAATACAGTCACTGTAGATGTCTGTGTGCATAACTAGATGATCACAGAACTAAATCATGCTCTGAGTAGTGGCATTATTTATAGTGCTATGGGATCCCATCCTGTAACAGAAAGCACTGTAAATCTGCAAGCCATCATTTAAAAAAAGCAAAGTTATTTCAAGGCAACTACCTTCTTTGCCAGTTGTTTAGACCTGATGGCTTCCTGCATGGATGTAACTCATTCATCTTATATAAAAACTGCTCAATTTGAGGTGCTAAGAATTACATTTGTATTTTGATTTAGGATAGCGCAGATTCTTGGTAGAGTAGTTAACACACTGTAATATTACCAACTGATTGCCACTCACTCATTCAATCTCAGAAAGCAAGGAAGGCACATTAAGAGTCAAATCTGTGACTTGCCAGTCATACAGCCCAAAATCAGGTGTGTTAACCAACTCAGCTCAATATTCGAAAACCTGTACATGTGTGCGGCCTCAAGCACGCATATGTTGCCACATCCTGATGAGCAGCCTGAAAACGTTTCTTTGATCAACAGTCAGGCAGGAACATCTTTCTGAAGATGGAATTAAAAATATTTCAGTTCAAAAAGGGGATTTTCAAAGAATTGGGAAAAGGGTAATCACCTTGAAATAATTTGGGAAAACTGGTTCTAAAGTGCTTTGTATTAAAACCTGTAAAAAGATAGTTTTTAGTTTTTAAATCGCTCATTTCCTTTTTGAAAAATCTCTAGCAGTAGCCTATAAACATTGTCAAATCCACTAAAACATGTTTTTCTGAAATTGCATCCTGTTAACCAATAAGTTTAAAATCCACAGTTTATCACTTTTTTGTTGTATTGGCTCTAACGATAGCCAACAACTTCATTGTTTGAAGTGTTCATCCCACCTATATTAGTTGATCTAATAGCCTTCCCCGAAGTTCGAGTCCAGTGGTGCCACTGCACCAGAACCATGAACAGCGGGCCTTGGCCAAAGGGTCTATTGTTCAATGGTATTCAGCGGCCAGCTGTCAGCAAGTGACTTACTCCCTGCACCCAGCCTTTGGGTCAATACAAGTAAAAAGACAATAACAATAATCAAAAGTGCGTCATTTTGAAATGTCTAATGTCTTTTTTTTTGCTTTTGAACGCTTACAGACAAGTTGATTATAGTCCAATCATTAATTTACGTTATTGTATTATTCCTTGTTCAGAAAGACTATAGCACACTGTCAGAATCATTGGTTGAACTCATTAGTCATTTAATCAATGTTGTTATTTAAATATAATCAGTGATTGTAGCAAATGGGTTCCACCCATTTATCCCCCCATGGATTTTTCACAATTGACTACCAATTTTTGGGACTTTTACTGTAAGCGAGCCTCACTACCTGAGTCTCACTCACAGTAAATTTAGGGTAATTGTATTGAGTATGTTAACCAACAGTGTCTGCCTTTTAAGCTAAGGTGCCCCTAGGGTAAGATGTTCTGTGTTGGATACAAGTGAACCTGTGAGCACCTGTTTGTGCTCCTGTATTTGGAATGTACGTAAGAGCCTGCTGTTCTTCGCAGCCTACTATCTGAGCGCCTAGTTTGGCACAGAAAGGACTCTTCAGGTATTGGTACTGGCCTAGGGAAGGCTGCATTATGTGAATGGGCATTCATAGTGTAGGCCTGTCGGGCTTACTGAAAATCTGTGGTGCTTACATGGTACTACCCATAAAGGGTGAAATCTGTCCTAAAGTACAGCTTTGTGTTACTTAGACTTACAGGGTCCAGCAAGGTGATAAATGTGCTCTACAGGTATACATTTACATTCATACCATCTCATCTACACTTTTTATGGAACTTTAAGATTTGTCATATTTCCTTGGCTCAGCTCTGAATTTAGATGTATGGCCTTTGTCCCCCAAACAGTGCCAAGCCAATCTCTACTCTCCAGTAGAGGGATGAAAGGTCTCCCCACACAATAGGGCAATAAACAATGCTTGACCGAGTTCCTGGGAAAGGAAGATGTGGGGAGAAATATGCATCTGTTAATTAGCTTATCATGCTGCACATGAGCTGGGACAGCCCAGACCCACTGGAACACAGGAGGAGGGGAGACCTCTGGAGTCAACACAGGAGACTGCCTTCAATGTTTTTCACCGGAAGATATCAGGGAACTGTGTCAGCTATAGGTGGAGCTGAGACTCTTAGGGGAGGTCTTTCCACAGACAACTTGAAGTCACCATATTGGATTGTCCCAGAATTCTGTGTAGGAGGATTGGGACAGGAGTGGAGTGCTGATGTGGCATCCTAGGATTGCCATGGGCAACTGGTTTCTAGAGCTTCCCACCTTCACAAAGGAGCGTGATAGATGAGAAGACACGCGGCCGACAACGGTGGAAGAATGCCTTGCAGGAAGAAGAAGCTACCTGATGCCATGCAAGGATGGACTTTGTGACTTTGACCCCAGCTGACCCTCAGGACTAGGATGGCACTGGCCCCCTATGCACCCTGAGGAACAGTTCGGGGAAACGACCTTCCAGGGATTCCCTCGATGGTATCCCTAGGACTTTTGTGGACTGGAACTTGACCCCATTGACACACAAGTGCCCTCAAGAAGCAAGGAGGCTCTAGGACTTGGGAAGTGTGGTAAGCAGGGTGTTATGCTGGCTGGTTGTGGAGGGGCTGTACAAAGTGTCCCCACAGGCAGGAGAAGAGCACCAGGAGACAGGCAAAAGATAGGTCATGTGCAGGGAGCCCTGAAAACGCAGCTCCCACAGAAAGGACCCTCTTTAGATGCCTAAAGGGCTGAATAAACTGTTGCTGGTGGCTAGGGGTGGTCACCAGAAACACAATGAGCCAAAGATCATAAAGATTACCCCCATGGGGACAGAGAAGTGGGCCTATGAAGTCTAGCCCCTGGGAGAAAACTGAGAGAAATCAAAATGCAATGCGCTCTGCTTGATTATCTAAAAATACCCCCGGGTGGGCCAGGGACCAGGCATTGGCACACATTGAATTTGATATTTTCAGGGGAAGAAGGTGTGCATGGGGCCCCATCCCCCGAAACAGTATCACCCCCAGAGGTCCCCATCTACTGGGGATCCCGCACAGATGATTTCCTGCTTTGAAGATCCCAACCCCTGAGACAGGGGCCTTATCACTGGGCGAGTGACTGCACCCCATGTACATGTCTTTGGGGGGCTAGGAGCACCCAGTACCATATTACTGCTCCTGCTGTGGGCAGGTGCAAAAGACCATGCTGCTGCCCCAGTGAGAGCAACAGAAGATGTGCCACCTCCCACATGCTGCTAAGCTTAAAACTTGTTTAGCGGCCAGCAGGGATTCAGCAGCCCCCCTCCCCCCAGAAATGTTTTCCTAAAAGTCACCCTACCTCTCTCAGGAGATTGAATCCCTGACCCTGGGAGAGGTTTTGCTTATATCTTAGCTCTTCCTAAGCCTGCACTTATGTACATGGGCTTGGGAGGGCAGTGCCCTCTAGTGGCTTAAGAAGTGGCAAACAAATTGATCAACAGGAAAATATAATCTGGGTGTTCCTGAAGATAACTTTTCTTTAAAAGCTAATTGGGATGTTTTTGGCAAGCATAAAAAATTAAAGACTAGTGGATACCTACTATTCAGACAGCAACCGGCGAGTTTGGCATGTCTTCTTGGTGCTGCCTTTGGACAACTTTAACTGTCTCACTGTAATTAAATAAATCATGAATAAAAAATAAATGTTGCTAATAACTTTGGCCCCGTTTGATGGATCTCCACAAAACCGTCCAAAAAGGTGCTATTCCTTGCTTAGTTTGTGCATGGAAAGTTCGAGGTGATCCATCAAGTGGGGCTGAGAAAAAAAGGGGCGTCCCAAAATGTAAAATCCCCATGCATTTTCCATAGACTTCTTTAGGCAGGGCAACAACAAATACTGCTGAACGGAATTACAACAAATTTGGCAGGAAGCTAGATACTGTGATTTGGTGTAACTCCGTTCAGCAGTTTTTGAGAAATTAAAGGTAAAAAATATTTGTATATCTAGATGGTTAGCACTGCAAGATGCTCGAGAGACTCTCGCGGGAGCATCAATTAAAAAATCCAGCATTCTGTTTGGCCCAGGGAGCTTTTTTTCCCTTGGGCCATCTCGCTACTGACTTCCGCAGGAATGAGCACTCTGATTGGCTACCAGCAACATGAGAAAAATGTTGCAGATAAAAAAAAGTCATGTTATGGAGAAGGGTAGGGATACCCTGCCCCTCTAGGCCCCATAGGGAGGACCTAGAGGGACCTCTGGGGCCAAAATACAAAAGTAATTCCCCAATTTTTGCAAGGATCCCACATGATTCCTGCTGGATCAGAAAAAAACAAAATGGCAGCTGGGTCTGCATTCTTCAGTTATAGGCCCTGGGGAGCCCACCCCTGGGGCAGCATTCCATAAGGGGAGAGGAACATGTGGCCCCCATCACGAGCCATCATAGGCCCCTAGGAGCCCACCTCTGGGGCCAAAATGCTCATGAAAGGGGAGGGGGCCATGCTGCCCGCCTCCCCAAGCCTTTAAAAGGCTCTGAGGACCCCATCCCCCAAGGCTGCTACTTTAACAAAACGGGAGGGGTGCCGCAAGTCAACTATTCTGCAAAACTCTAATTGACAACCAAAGTCTCCTTCGTACTAGCCTTTCCTGACATGCCAAGTTATGACCCATACCAAAAATCTGTGGGTATTGCACCAAGTACTCTTCTAAAGTGCAAATTAATGTCATGGTTGATAGCAACAGTTTATTCTACTCCTATTTATTCTTCTCCATTGAAAACAGATAAATGGCAAACCTCTGTGGCAATGATCACCTGAAGCCACCTGTGGATTTCGTAGTATTTAAGGTCGTAAATCCTGAATATGCAGATGTGCTGAACATACCTCTCTGATCAGTCAACTAAAGGTTATCACTTGCAGCATGTATGCCTTTGGCATAGAGAATATGACAATGGTAATTGCACTGCATGCATTGCATGCAATGGAGTGGTGAGCTAATGAGGATCAAGAAATGCAATGAAAAGGAAAGGGGCTACACACAAGCAAATGTACACATATTCATTAAATCCAACATAAATTCGACAAGTCTTTGAACATGCATGAAATATTTTGGGAAACTTGCTCTCTTTGCTATGCGTGGGTTTTTAATAAGACAGTCTTAGGCACTGCAGAGAGGTAGTTATGTTCTTGGGTAAAACTTTCTAATTACTGCAGGACTGAGAAGACTGGATTTTTGCACTGCATGGTCCCATACCTGAACACTGCTTGGTTCGAGACTCTGGACCTCTGTTAGACCCTGGTGGGCAGCCCACCAGCTCGAATAAGGCAAAGTCCTTCACTCCACTGGCAGAGGACCATCTGCCAAATTTAGAGCTCCCCAAGTTCCTGGTGGGGATCGCTCTGCATTTTGTGTAGTCACTGGGGTGGAAGCTCCATTAAATGCACAAATCCCTCAGTCAAGCTGGTGCCATGTTTAAAGCACTTGGACAGCAAGGTTGTTCTGCAAGAAAAAACTCCAAAGAGGGAGTTTATTCTTGCAGAACAAAATAACAATGGCCTGATGAAAAGAGAGTTTTCTCTCTGTCCATGTGTACCATTGTGCTATTTCCTCAGCCAGGTCTATCTTGTCTCCTATCGCGGTCCTGGGTTGGAAAAGTGAGTGATGGTTACCTGCCCTCAAAAGGACAGGCAACTATAACTTTGACATGAATGCCCTGTGAGGGACTGGCCATCAAGTTGGTGGTTCCCACACTTAGAAATGGGGTGGAGGAACAGCGAGCTTGGCAAACAAAAGTTCATCTGCCCTTTAATGGCAGATACACCATACCACCAAATTCTAAATGACCCTCTCTGTGTTGTATGGATGGGTTAGGGATGCATCAGTGGGAGCATGAGGTTACAGAGCAGGATTTAAGCCTAGGTTATGAACTGGATGCCAAACAATATATAGGAGGTGGGGAGTAGGGATGACGGATTGACAGTACCCAAAAGATTCACCCAATAAATTACTACTCTCTGGAGCAGGGAATATGCCCCTATGGTATGTAGTCATCTGGAAATGAGTATATATATACAGCATGAAAAATGTGCAGTAAACAGCATAAATAAAAATGCTATAATTGGTATAATTCCTGCATATGAACAGTGTGTCCAAAGATACAGCTGTTTATCTTATTTAACATTATACGGTGGGTCAGCAAGTTGGTGGAATTCTAAGAAAGGTATGGATTTAACTAGAAAAATTTGAATGTAGGTTCAGGTCAAATTTAGTAGATGGTCGTACTAATGACAGTGGGAACAGAGCAGCAAGGAAATAACAATTGAGCTCAAAGTTGGCACACTCACAGAACTAACGTGGGAGGTCGGAAATAGATTAATTTAATTTGCTACACTCGCGCAGAAGTGGTACAGAACAGGGAGTCAGCATACGATGCAGATCAGGGTAGTTCAGTCCTAGAAACAGGTAAGGGGAATCTTATTATTGGCTTCAGCTTTTAAGGTTCTAGATGTAAAAATAATTTGCTACAAACATACAGAAGTGGAAAAATAAATATCAAAACCAGTGGGGCACAGACTATGGAAAGGGTCAGGTTTAATCATTTGGACATGGTTAGGCATAGGTTCACAACATTCTCAATCTTAGATTTTAACAGGCATTTTAATTCGTTTGTATCCATTGTTAGATTTGAATAGGCATTTTGATTCATTTGTGTACATAGTTTTTAGGAGTTGAGTCTTTGCAGGCACTACAAGTGTAGAGTATATGACAATTGAGTAGGTCTTACAGAGGTGAAGGGAAAACAAGAGACTAGGAAAACTAAGTAGCAGCTGCAGAGGAGGGTCCATCTGATAATCACGAGAAAATCATTATCGAATTGATGTAATAGGTCAGAGGAGGAAGAGGGCTGGGAATATGGGGTTAATAAAAAAGCTGAGAAGGTGCACCTGAAAAAATATTCAAAAACCTCTGGAGAACAAAAGCTGATCTCTTATGAGCTGCAGACAAAATGAACAAAAGAGAATGATTTATTAACAATGTGAATAAGCTTGGTTCGGCGCAACAAAAAAATGGAAAACGAGAATTTCAAGAAGCTATGACAGACAGCAGGAAAGAGACAATCACGTTAGGTGTCCGCATGAATTTCCAAAGGAATGGGTCAAAAGAAGGCAAGGCACTCATGCCTTAATCATTACATGAAGAGATCCTCTGTGAGATAACTTTAGTGGAAATTTATCAGGATATTTGTGCCAGCAAAACCACTTACAATAAGTATGTTGGATTTGGTCAAGAATACAAACAAAAAATTTCCAGGCAATCCAATTATCCCTCTAAGAGATTATAACATGCACAATAGTTCTCACTATTAGAGATGTGAGCTGGAATACAGAGCAGTAGAAGTGGAAGCAAATGTGACCGAGACAGTCAAATTGTGACAATCACAACATGATTTGAAGGCCAAGAAAATCACTCAAATCAATCCAATCTCAAGCTGTACACCTGAATGTGTATTCCTTATACTGGTAGTAGTAACCAGAATATATATCCTGTAGTACAATGCTACCCATTCCAGGGGGGGAAATAAACCCTTCTGAAAAAAGGCAGAAAAAGGCATTCTCCCTTATTACTCATGCAATATTGCAGATTTACCATTAGTGGTAAATATATTACCACCTACTCTCCCATTGCATAAAACTAGACTGTCTAAACATGGTAGTGTGTATTACAGTCAATAAGATCAGCTCAGACTGATATTCAATATGTCAAATTCATAAAGAGAGGAACTTTTCTTACTGAATGGTGATATTTTTGCCAAAACACATGCTCTTCTCATAGAGAGATATGGAGGTGTACTATATTAGCATCAAAAGATTATAAATGTGACCACGGTGAATCACTTTCATCAGCAGATACTGATTTTAAGAAATGCATCCTGGCTGTTCAATTTTGAACACATTCATTTCTCATGTCTTTGGACGTCAAAATATGGTACAAACTGCACATTTGTTTCAGACACACTGTCCCGTTTCACAAAAACTGTGTCCTCGATCTGTGCCACTGCAGATCACTGATGAGGTTTGAGCTAGTCAAGGGCTTGAACATTTTTTGGGGGGAAACAGAATTTTTGAGCCAATCCGGGAGATTTAGGGGCATATATACAAGAGAAGTGGCGGAGTGAGGCGTTAGCCTTCCTGGCTTAACACCTCACTCCGCCATTTCAGAAACCCAGGGTTGCACCATATTAACAAGAATATGGTGCAGCCCTGCGTTTCCCCCTGCACTGGCGCTACACTTAGCAGGCCTAGCGGCAACGCAGGCACCCTTGCACCATAGTGCAAGGGTGTTTGCGTGCAGGGCAAGATTGTTTATGTGCAGGAAGGTCCCCCTTCCTGCACATAAAAAATCTTTAAATGCCATTTTGTAACTTCATAGAAGTTGCAAAATGGCATTTTTAAAAAATGATTGTTCATGTGCAGGAAGGGGGACTTTCCTGTACATAAACAATCATTGGCCTTTTGCTGTTTTCATATGTGTTGCACAATGCAGCACACATGAAAACAGCAAAAACGAGGAGAAATGAAACATTTCTCCTCGTTGCGCCAGGGAAAGACCAGGCTTTCCCTGGTCTTAATTCTGATGCTGCCTCCTATTTACGCCTCCCTTGTGAATAGGAGGTGGCGTCAGAAGCAATGGGTGTTGCGGTGGAACGCCCACAGCAACACCCATTGCCCTCCCCTTTCTCGCTAAGCATAGAGTGAAAGGGGGCCTTATTTACAAGGCAGCGTTAAGCCACGTTAAATTGCTTAACCCTGCCTTGTAAATAAGGCGAAGCCTCAATCGCCACAGGAATGTAATAAAAAGTGAAGTTCCCGTGGCGAAAGGGGCTTGTAAATATGCCCCGAAATGTGATGAAGAAGTTTTGAAATTAGCTAATCAACTGTTGAAGCCTTAGTTAAGTCTATAAAAATCCCTATCAGACAATTCCCAGTCAGAGGGGTCTACTATTGCATCATTCGAAGCTTTCCAAATATTGTAAAAGTAGCTGGTCTTGAAGAGTTTGCAATTTTTTCACTGCTATCCTCTCTATATTTGTCCATTTCTTCATGACCAGGGGCCAGAAGAACTTCTGAGGGCCATCACAACAATGGGAGCACAGCATCTGTGCTCACTACCTTCCCCACCTCCTGTTCGCAGGTCCCCATGATAATCGTGACCTTTAGAGCTAGAAATTGTGGCCTCTTTGTCCAAAGTTGATGTCGATACACAGTTGCTCGTATTCCTTTATTTTAAAGACCTGCACGCACCATAGCTTTCAACAGGGTTATTAAAAGTCATTTTCAAGCAATTTTCTCTTTGAATATTTGTCCTTATAAGGTAGATAATGTGTTTTTAGTTGCCATTGCTAATAATTGTGAACAGAGGGATCGGCAAAGATCTTTACGTAGCAACCGTTTGGAAGTGAAGTCTTGATGAAAAGTTAGAGGTCCCGATTCACAGAACTAACTTACGACAAAATCCTAAACTTACTACCATTTTGGTATTCACAGAATGAACTTACTCATTTTGGTATTCACAGAATAAACTTACTCATTTTGGTATTCACAGAAGACACGTACACATTTTGTGTAACTTACACATTTTGTGTAACTTACTCATTTTGTGTAACTTACACATTTTGTGTAACTTACACATTTTGGTATTCACAGAAGGCACTTACTCATTGATGAGTAAGTGCCTTCTGTGAATACCAAAATGAGTAAGTTAATTCTGTGAATACCAAAATTGTTGTAAGTTCATTCTGTGAATACCCAAATGTGTAAGTTCATTCTGTGAATACCAAAATTGTTGTAAGTTTATTCTGTGAATACCCAAATGGGTAAGTTCATTCTGTGATTACCCAAATGTGTAAGTTCATTCTGTGAATACCAAAATTGTTGTAAGTTTAGGATTTTGACGTAAGTTAGTTCTGTGAATCAGGCCCAGAATGTATTTCTCAGTCAGTTTCCTGTAAAACATACACTGACACAACACGTGCATAATGTCAAGACTAAACCTTTAGAATGAAGAAAGAAAACAACAGCCGAAACCGATTTGCTATCTGGCCCCCTGCTGACTAACTACCCTTGTTTGCTCCCTGAGCCTGCCCATGTTTTATATATGAGATGAACTTTGTGGAAACACATGATTTGATGCAGACATCTGGAAGCAATCGCATCTATAACTTGCCTCGCAGGTATGTTGGAGTGATGCACTGGCCTCAGTGTAAAACAAATTCAGTGCAGTATGCTACATCCTCCTATCGCGTGGGTAAAATGCGTGTGAGAATTGAATGTATTTAGAAAAATATCTTTGAATATTAAAAAATATGTTATAAATCAAAAAAATCTGCAAAATGTTCAGGTTTATTGTCACTTGAATTTATGCCATGACCATGTTTTAAAGCCGATTTTTACTTAATTATTTCTTATAAAGTTTCACAAAACCGTACGCAATCTTCCTAGATTTAGCATTAGGTACTAATGTAAATAATCAGTAAAAGAAACAAACCATCTAAGAAATAAAAGCACACAACACACTCTTTACGAGAGGCCTCGGACCCCTGTGCAAACTCATCCTTTTGCACAGTGTACAGATTTATACCGTATGAAAAGTTTAATTACTGGGTGTTATGAAGTTTCTTGGGGGCATATTAACAAGGGCCATATCGCCACTTTTCTGGCTTTAAAAGCCAGAAAAGCGGCGAAAATGTCATCGCCCTATCAACAATGCGGTGCTAACATGCATTAGCGCATGTTAGCAGCAGTTCTCCACACGCCTAGCCTCGCATCTCTAATGAGATGCAAAGAAGGCGTTCCCAAAGAAAACAACAGGGAAAAAGTTGGTAACCGCACATCGCGGTATTTACAAGCCGTGCCCTGACACCCATAGCGTTATTAAAAGCCGCGCTAACCGCGGTTATCGCCGGTATCTAACGACTTGTCTATCTGTTCAATGGGAGGTGGATTGAATGGCTGAGTCTACATCTCCCTATTAACAACATTTCCTTTAGCGCCGTCCTGTTGTCGCTGGTTTTCGCACGGTAATGTGGAATATTGCCGTCAATCGCCGCTAAGTATTTTCTCTACTTTTGAGCTTGCGTTTGTCTAACATTGCCGATTCACAGCGTATCATTCTAGTTTTTGGTAGTACACCATCTTAACTGTTTTTCCAGATCTGTCCGTTTATGATATTGTTTGTTTATTTGGCACATTAGCGCGACACTCTAATTGTTCGATTTTTAATAAGCACAAACTATCTTTGGGTGCACTATTCTGCGCATTCACACTCCGTGCATGGATTCTAAATCACGTCGTGATATTGACTACAAGGCTACCTTTGCAGTAATTCTTCAGGACACTAACAGGCACGTCTTGGGATCATTCCTATTACTCATTTATAAGTCACGTTCTTTCTAGTATAGCTTTTCAAAGCATGATATATCCCATTTTTCACACTCGGAAGTTTTCATTTATTAATTTACATTCCTCGTGTTAATTAGTCCTCGTATTACGTTTACAGATTCTATCCCCCTGATGAAGGACAGTTTGTCCGAAATGCATTGGGACAATTAAAAGGAGAATCACAATTGTGAAAAACTTTATTGATTGAGCTACAACTCAAATGCATCATGGAACTTGTATGCTTCATGAATGAAGTGAATTCATGTAATAATGGCTACAAATACATCAGATGAAATATTTTTTCTTTGAACTATTGTCATTCTTTTCAACAAAAATTCTTTAAAAAAAAGGGATTTAAAGCCTCTATCGAGGATTTCTTGGTGCCCAGGGGGACATTCCCCATGGGGGGAATGCTACTTTAACCAAATGAGATAGAACCAACACAATATAGGTGACAAAATATACCATACAGCAAGGTTTCTTAGTACAAAAAAACGACCATTTTTGAATAAGCAATATCCTACAACAGCCTCTTTGTTAATTTTAAAGAGTTTGGATATGGTTTGTTTATGATGAGAGTCGATGACGTATCGACCGCAAACAATAGGGGGTCTCCTCAGGACCTAAAAATGGGGGACACCTGATGAATCACAACGATCTGATGCCAGAGTTAGTGAAGTGCACACCAATAAAGTGAAGAGAAAGAAACGGGGTATTATAGTCACATACGGCCCAGCCGGGTGCCCAGTGAGGGGAAGGGTAAGCAGCGGGGACTCAAACTGGCAATGAACAGTGGCATGACAGATTTGGCCACATTAAAGACACAGAGATGAGGACACACAAATCTGTGTCAGGGGAGCCAGCGTGCACCACCTGTTAATGGGGCCGCTGTCTGTATGGAAGAATCATCTGAAGCGTCCAAGGATGAGATGCCTCTGTTGCAGATGGCAAAAGGCGTAGGCCGCCAAAGTCAGCCTAATATGACAGTTGCCTGCAA
Source organism: Calotriton arnoldi (assembly GCA_963921515.1). NCBI lineage: Eukaryota > Metazoa > Chordata > Amphibia > Caudata > Salamandridae > Calotriton > Calotriton arnoldi. Next base: position 28,664 of record CAWUFW010022831.1, on the reverse strand, counting down.
TAATGGCAAACTGTATCACAATGAAAAGAGGGCCGCCAAAGCCAGCCTCATGGAGCAGATTCTAAATCTTCAGATGATTCCTCTGGACAGACAGCGGCGCTACCTTGCAATGCTCTGCAACCAGGATTTAAGATACTCTTGTTCAGCGGGTCTAACTGGGTCCCTAACCTTGTGACTTTGTCCCAGTTCGGTGCGACCAGATATCGACAGTTGGCAGTTTGTGCTTTATGGTGATATTTTCACTGATATCTTTAAAATTGCATATGTCCGGGTCTATTGATTGGATTTTTGTTTTGGTCTTGTTTTATTGATTAAATATTAATCTATTTTTCTAAATCTGTTGTGGGATCCTTTTGTTGTGGATTTTCACTGTGTTGCTGTTTGAAGTGCTGTACAAATACTTTGCTCATTGCCTCTAAGTTAAGCCTGACTGCTCTGTGCGAACCTACCAGGAGGTTGAGCACATGTTAATTGGGGTTTGCTTGTGACTTCACCCTGACAAGTATTGTGGTTTCTGCTTGAGTAGGGTTTTACCCCCTTCAACCAGCAACAACATTTCTTACATTTGCCGAAGGAACTAAAAATATGCGGCAGCTAGGTCCTCTTAGACCTGCATCTACGAGGATACCTTTGGAGCATTCTGGATCATTAGCGTTTCTATTTTTAAAATCCTTTCTTCTGGAATTGTTAGAATACCCAGAGCAGTCTGGAACCTTGCCCCAATGAAACACAGATCTTGAGAAAGTCCCAAACTTGTTTTTCCCCAGTTCACTTAAAAGCTGTGATCCTGCAGGACTCAGAGATCGTTTTCCATATGGGAAGATACCAGATCCTTTGAAGCTCCCTGAACCTACCAGTCATCCAAGTATTAATGAACATAGATTCATTTCTGATGATGGAGAGAAACCGATGGGCCAACATTTTTGTAAACATCCTTGGAGATGACTTTAAACTAAGGGCAGAACCCTGAATTGGAAATGATGAGCCTCAATGGCAAATCTTAGAAATCTCTCATGTTCCTAACATATGGGAACGCGCAGATATGCATCTTGTAAATCCACACAAGACAGAAAATCATCTTTGTTTACCATTGTTTTTATTGATTGCAATGTTGCCATTCAAAAAGGGTAGGTCTGGCACTAGTGTTAACCTACTTTAAATCAAGATCAGGCCTGAATGCTTCTGATACTTTGTGAACCAAAAACAAGCTCTAATAGGCCCCTTTGCCCATTTCTTTTTCCGGAACTGGTACGATTTCTGCATTTTCCAGTAATGATAGAATTCCTTCCTGAAGATCTTATTTCAGAGGCGTAGCAAGGGGGAGGCTCTTACCGGTGGCTGTCACAGAAATCGCCTGCGCCCCGCTCTTACAGATGGCAAACGCAGGTACCGCCACGGGCGGCACAAGTCCTAGCTACGAGACTGTTTTCTTTATAGTGATCTTTGGCATGTGAGTCACTATTGTGCCTGTTTCTGGAGGCAATTACAAAAAATCTATTGCGTTGCCTTTCTGTACCACACGTAGAGCCCAGCTGCATGACACATACTCCTCCCATCTGTGTAAAAATTATTGAAACCTTGCTCCTACATGGCTGTTGCCTCCAGCATTGCCAGCACATTTTGCATTTTGCAGTGATCTGTTCAGAGAATCCCCCTTCAAATAAAGACTTCTGGAATTGATATTTCTTGTTTTTACTAGCCCAACTTTTATATTCTCTCCTAGGAGAAGATCTTGTAAAATAGTCTCAGTTTTGGTGAGATGAAGAAGTTTTACTCTTATAAGGCAGCACATGTTTGCAGTCCATAAAGGCTTTAGTGATCATGCTATCTCAAAGTGGACCAAAAAGCATTTTTCCATCTAATGGAATTTCAACAATGCTGCCTTCTCCATGACTTCGTCTTTCCATTCTCTCATCCATGCATTTCTGTGTGGCTAGGGCGTTGATCTGAATATACCAGAGGAAATGTCCACAAGTAGTTTCGATTGCCGTCCCATCACAACTACCAACTCTGCACAATCCATACCCTCCTGAACGGCTTCTGATAGCCTATCAAAGTCCCTGACAATTGATTGAGCAGCATACGATGAGTACAAACTCACTTTCAATGCCACGGTCTCAGCTGAAAATGCTTTCTTCATAGCTGAATCCACCTTCTTATGTGTAGCCTCAGTGAGCACATAGTCTTCTGGATTTATAGAGACTCTGCCTATTAAAGTTGATGAATGGTATCCACCTTTATAAACTTAGACAACACATCATCCGCCTGCTTCATCATGTATAACTATTGGAGGACTCTGGGAATTGCCACCTTATCTAATTCCTTCCATTCTAATACTGAATCTTTAATTCTGCCATGGAACAGCATAGCAAGGTAAGCCAGTTTAACATACTGAGGAAGCAATCCTTCATCCTCCTTGGAACAGAGGAAAACCTAGTTTGTCTCCAACAGGAGACATGATGTCCATAATTTTTTCCCTCCTGACATATTTTCCTGATAACGTAATTGGTATGTCTGCATCTGGCTGCGGAGATGAAATCAGTGAATGAGATCTATTTTTCTTCCCCTTCTTTTTTTCTTTGTCTCTAACTTTGACTGCCATTGCCCTGGAAACTGCTTCCTCAATCATTTTCTGCACCTCCATAAATGTCATTAGGGCAGGACTGTCCATAGTAAGAGATAGTGAAACTCTAGATCCGGTTCTCATAGCAGGAATTAGTCCCTCCTCATCCAAGGAGGTAGAAAGAATATGTTTCCTTTTGGAAGATCTTTTTCTCATACATGTCTCCTCGATGTGAGAATCAACTGACAATGAGCAGAAACATTCTTACTCATCCATACTTCTTATCATAAAAAATATCCAGTCTCAAGTATTCTCTTAACCACACTTCACCAATCCAGGCTAAGGATACTCTAACCAATCATGTGCCACAGGTTATATCCAATGTATTTAATACATATGGAAGGATTCAAGCCCCTCCAGGCCTTACGAACTGCCATCAGCTGTTTCTCACAGAGAGAATCAGCTGTGCTGGCCTTAGTTAATTTAATCTAGCCTCCCAAGACTGCATGTCACCTTGGCGCCACATGCTCAGCTACAGCAAGTTGTGAGCCGGCTGGACTCTGTCTCCTCCCTCCACAGAGCGTGGTCGCTCTCTCCACTGCGGGAAAATAAATCTGCTTGTCATAACTTCTCCCACCTGCCCTACACTGTCACGTAGCACCCGCAGGAGAGAGAGCCTAGGCATAGTGAATATCTTGAAACAATGGGGCATATTCACAAAGAGCTTAAGCCGCTGCTGCATCATTTATTTTTTGAAGGAGCAGCGGCGGATTCAGTGCTCCACACTGCCCCATATTTACAAACTGACACACTGCACCCATTCCGTCAGTTTGTGTAGGCCTGCGTCACATTATACCTGCGCAGTGTATAATGTAAGCAGCATAGGCATTCCCTCGTAAAAAGCCACTTAGAACTGATGCAGTGAAATTTACAAGTTTTCTCTTCGTCACTCTAAGCCTTGAATGCATCAAAATTCCTGCTCCTCTTCAAACCAGGCATAGGAATTGACGCAGTGGCTTTACAATGGGAGTCACCTCTGTTTTTGATGCATTGCTGTAGTTGTGTCAGTTTTATGACCAAATACAGCAGTAGGCACTTTTGGGCCCATAGATGCGTCAGTATTTATGACGCATCCGTGGATCCTTGCTCCATGGAGCTCTGTATTGTAAATACTGCACATCCATGGTGTCCTAAGGGTATGTGACGCAGGCGCAAGAAATTTGACACATCGCTGCCGATGCATCAGTTCTTGTAAATATGACCCAATATCTTTCTGCCTCACCGCAGAATGGGCAGAAAATTCCAGATTTCGTCAATTCGTGTGAGCTTTTCCGAGGAGACTCCACCATCGCTGATAGGTAGGGTTTGCTCACAAGGCACAAAACAACAGGAGAGGAAAGGCTGCCTCAATTTATTATGAATTGAAGTGAAGGAGGGACAATGAGGTAAAGATTTGCGATTCAACAGAGTGTAAATCTTTAGCTTTGTTCAAAGTGCAATGATTCTCCACAGCATGTGAAAATTGTACTACTTATGTAATTTTCCTTCCTTACGTGTTAATTGGACCTGCATTTCCAGGCCTGCTTCACAATGCTTTTTGTGTGAGTAGTTGTGGCTTTGGTGTACAAACTGATGTACATTGAGGAGTAAAACATGCTTGGTCGTGGAGACCAGATTTGTGAATCACAAAACCTTTTTTTCATTAGTAAGTGTATCTTCCTCCTGAATTCTCATTGTTAAGATGAACTAAGTCATGGAGTAAACCACAACACATGAATAGCGAAGAGTATGACATGCTTATTCCTGGGAAAAAGCGTTTTTCGTTGCAATTTACAACTAACACTTGAGTAAAACCAAACGGGCCTGATTCACAAAGAACTAGTTGTAGCTTACTCTTGTAGTACTCCTGGCTTACTGCTAAATTTCAGGAGTAAGTCAACCAGAGAAAATTCACAGTGGTGTTTACAAATATGTGTAGACATACTCATGTAGTACTATTTTGCATGCGCATAAATGCAATTTTCAAAAGTAGGGGCATAAATCTATGCCTGTACTGGTGTCAAACCTTAATTACACTTTATTTATTTTTTTAAATGAAAATTGAGAAAGGGCCATAAATTTGGACATTGCAGACACCTCTACAATCAAATTGTAAAAATGTAAATATACTTAATGCTCATACTTAGAACACTACAAATATGTAACTCAAAGACAGATTATAATACAATGCATGTTTCATAAACTCACACACACAACAAACACTTGGTCACACAATGGTACACAACACAACTTTAGCTGATGGCTGGCCCAATCACATCTCTCAACACAAGGAGAAAAGGGCACAGAGTCCAGGGAGTGGGCAGTCATTTATGTTTTCACTTGTGACTATTGTCAAGTGTGCATTATTTTCCCATTTAATGCCTTTTTGCCTATTAGTTTCAATACATATTTCCATTTAACATAGACAAACATCTCCACCTTTACTATGTAGAATTGCATTTAGGTGATCTACACCTAAAACATGCCAGGAGGTTGACAAAAGGTGCACATGGTGGCTAGGGTTGGCCGCCAGGAGCAAAAGGAGCCACAAATGATCAAAATTGGTCCAACGGGCCAGAGATATGCAGCCTTGAAGATTTGCTTGTTTACAAGCAAAACAGAAGAAATGGAGTGCATAGTGCTCTGCCCAAAGTTTCTAAAACTACCCCGGGGGTCAGTGTGATGTTCTTTTGAACTTAACACATTTGGGGAGGAAATGCCAGTGCAGATCACTGCCTGCCTCTGGGGTCCCATTCCCCAAGTCAGAGACCTCTCCCTGGGTGCACTGCCTCCTCACACGCACCCATCCATGCACTGCCGCTCCCACTGCAGACAGGAGAAGGAGACAAGCTGCTCCTGCCAGGGAGTAGTAGAAGAAGTGCAGACTCCGCTGAGCCTCAGCCGAAGTGCATGCACAAACAGTGACCCGGCGACACAGCCGGGAGTGGGATCCTCATGATGCCTCTAGTGAGACCCATGCTAGGGGGTGTCCTGGGTGCGACAGGGATACCCCATAAAGAAAACCAAAAACGAAAAATACTGCTTTCAGCTCATTAGCTACGCACTAGTCTGGGTGAGGAGTGCCCCATAATGCCTTGCACAGGCTAATTTGCATATATTCCTTTGCCTGAGATTGCCCCAAAATACACAGGGGCCATTACACCATTGTTGGAACATGTTTTGAGTTTTCCAAGGAGCACATCATTCCCTCAAGAATATTTTGGAAAACTGATCATAATTCTCCTGGTGCCCTAAAACTATGACCCTGGGAGAAGTGTTCAATGAAATTAAACACTCTTTGAATTGTAGTTTTTGTCATTGTGCTTTTGTGTGTGGGGGTACCTGGTGGTTAGTTGTATGGCTATATTTTGTGGTCTGTAGACTGTGAAAACAAACTCAGATGCACATGTTGTTTTGAATTTAAAAGCTGTATTGATAATATGGGTATTGAATGTTTACCATTATATTGAATGCTTATGATTGGTAGTACGGTTTATATTGATTTAAATGGTGGTGTCATATTGAAACATAGATTGGGGCTGTTATATTAATGTGGTAACACCATGATAAAGCCAGTAGGGCTAACATATACAATGACAATTATGGACCTATTTCTTATGAAGGACTCACATCATTCACAACTAATAATCCAATTGTTTTTACAAATACTGATTCCATTAATTCTAAAATCTGAACTACAGCTGTGTTCAGATAAAAAAACAAAAATATAGAAAAAAAAAACATTATCAAATAGTAGGTAAGGTTACATGAACAGCTTTTCCAAATGTGACGATTCCATTAACTAACTGAAAATCATAACAGTTAAAAACATTCTATAATACGTCTTGTCATGCATGTAGGCCCATTCTGCAAAGTCAACAAAATAAGTATTGTTTCATGATTGAGGTGAATCTATAACAACAGCAAAATATGTAAGTCATAGACTCACTTCTATACTGACAGAAATGGCATCCATTTCTGGGTACTTTCTGGGGTGGCTCTGATAATAAGTAAGCGGAAGTGCTGCAAAAGCTGGGAGGAGTCTCTTTGAGGCCTATACGAAGAGAGGTTTAGGATTTTCACCAATCTCTGCTATGTTTTCTCCATAAATTGGTGGTTCTCCAACAAGGAAAAAAGAACAATACTGGACTTTTGAGGAGACAAGGAACAGAAGGCAGCGGTAAAAATAAGTGCACCTGAGAAAGAAATGAGGACATGCATTCTGCTTTTTCTTGAACCTAAGTTCTGGAGATTATTGTTGAAGCTCAGGGAAAATGGCTTCCTAAATTCCACTAGGCACTCAAAGGTAAGAAGTGAGTCTCAGAAGAAAAGCTGAAGTATATATGAAAAAGAGAAGGATGTAAAGCTTAAATTAAGCTCAGCCACTGGTAATTACTTGTGGTCAAAACCCCAATCCATCGTTATTTTACACCCCATTCCACCTCTGTTTGCAACAATCCATATGCAAATTAGTCTTGACCCTGCTCCGATAGGAACAGTCCAGCCTAAACTGCCAGGCCAGGTCCTCCATGAGCAGAACACAAGCAAACCAACACCTGTTTCGCCACTGGATCTAAGTTACACTTGATTGAAGAGACCCAGCTGGGGCAAAATCGGTCTTGGGTTTGGAGAGGATCTGGCTTGGCAGTTTGGGCTGTATTGTTCCCATTGGACAGGATCAAGGATGATTTGCATATGGCTGAGTCTAATCTGAGATGGCATGATGGGCAATAAAATGAAGGAGTTGGTTGTGGCCAGAGTAATTACCAGTGGCTGAGATTAATTGATGCATCCCACCAATCACTCTTGTTTACTTCAGAAAAAGAGGCGCCATGTATGTGGGACTGGACTTTAGCACCTATTGAATAAAGTAGTTGAGTCTGGCTCTTGCTGCTATTTGTTTCCAGCTACCACAAATGCTGTAACTAGATGTTTGGCAAGCTTAGGGGTGACGTGGAGGAAGATATTCAATATTTCATGAAGGTGGGGCTAAGAATATATCCACTGTCATCCGGTGGCAAGAAGGTCCCTAGCACCATGGAGCCCTGTTCAATTTCAGAATCTATCTGTTTCCTGTTGAAGGATTTCGAGTGAAAAAGCTACACATTTTAAGAATGTCCTGATCGTCCCTAATGGTGTCAAATATCACGTCACTTACAGAACCCCAAATTCGATGTGTCTGGTCAAGTAGAGCCCATTTCTGCCACATTTAAATCATTATATTTTAATTTTTTTAACCTAAAAGATAGGTCATTGTTTCTTTTTATTTTTGAACTTTAATGGTTTTAATGCTGCTAAAATAGATGAAATGTGTAATCTCTGACGGAAGCCGGTTGCTTGAGCTGCAGTTACCATGGGCATTCCCAGGATTATCACTGAAACCTGCATGTACTTTGTAGGCATTATATTGCTTAATTCTGTGGAATCTCTGCCTTGCTCTCCTTCTATTTAGCATTCCAATTTCATACAGCTATGATTTAGCAGAAATTCCAATTCTCAGGTTCAAAACGTTTAGCATGGCAGCACATTTTAATTAATATATAGAGAAATTATTCCAATAGTATTCAATTATAATGCAACAGCTCTGGTTTGGCAGATGCTGTAGATAAGGAAGAGTCTGTTTATTTCAAGGGATGATTTGGATTTGGCTAGTTTCTGTATTTTGGATTGGTATCTAAAGAGCGTGGATGCTGATCTCACTGAAAGGTAAGAAATTGTATGCAGAGTGGTTGATAATCTTAAAGTGCTCAATTTCTTAGGATTTCATAGATTATGTATATATTACCCAGTGGCAGTCACCACTGGGTAGTTATAGTTTGGACCACTCATTTTTGGTGTCCTCCTCTAATTTTTCCTCATCAGACTTTCAAACTGTGCAAGAGAGAGGAAAACTCAAAAGGGGAAAAGAAAGAGAAAGAGAAACAGGGAAAAACAGTGACAAAGAAAGAAAGCAAGGATGAAAACGAGCATGAAAGAGAGAGATAAAGAGGCAGGTAGTGTCTGTTGGTAGATTAAAGAGGGATCAGGTGGAATCAAGGCTATGCAGCCTTGATATTCGGCACCCCCAAAATTATATAGCACTGCCGTGGGCTCCTGAGAAGAAACTTTGGACCCAGCACTTATTGTTTTACAAATTAAGCACAGGTTATTACCTTCGTCATGTTCTTGCTTGGACTCCTTAAATAATGTAACCCACGAGTCATATGCTGCTCACTTTACAGGATATAAAGTAGTCCTAAACAGATTCTCACATAATCAATTACTCATTGGGTGCTTAAATAGTTAGGGAAACCGTGTTGCTCATGGTCCAGTCATCCTGGATAACAGCATCCAAGATGTCACATCAAAAGGATTTTTCGATAGATATAGCAAGCCTTTCTTGATTTTACTTCATTCCTGTTCGATGACTGCCTCTGCCCTACCTGGTCTGGAATATATGGGAAAACCTTTCTGAAATCCGGAAGCTGTAAGGATGTCTTAGCTTTTACACTGTCAAAGGACTATGCCAATTCCAAGGTGAAAAACAGGGAGTGGTTAATCGCAAAACTTTGCAGTATAAAGAAATGAATTTTTGGGGGTATTTATGAAACATCAGCGTTCCACTGAAATGGGATCAAATACAGATCCACTGTTGGCAAAAAGCAAAAATCAAAGCTTTTGACCAAAAAAATAATTCAAAATTACTAGATGGTAATATATCTCAAACTGGGTCAGAAAGTATGGTCTTTCTTGGCTCTCGTGCATTTTCCAGGATGAAAGGAATGTTGTTTGGGAGGACACTCCATAACTTTACTCACAAAATTGACAAGGCTCTATTGAAAATATCCAAATACCTTGGTTGATTAGCCATAGGAAGTCTGTAGGTAATTAGTGTAAGGCACTCATAGTTCTTACAATTCAAAAACATGCATGAGCAACTCTTCAGTAAGCCTTAAGAACAACCGTGGTGAACCTACTAGAGACAAACTCAGAAACTCTAGGTGATCCACAGATTTCAGAAACCACCAGACTGTTTTAGAATATAGGCTAAACGCTTGTGTGTGGGGGCAGTAAGCATTTATATGTATTGTAAATCCTATTCCTGAGCCACGATTGCAGAGCATATAAGATGGGAGATGCTGCACTATGTTTATAGCATGGGCTCCAGCTCAAGCTTGAGCGTGCATTTTTTCTTGCACTATTAACGTAAAAGGTTGTTCTAGGTTTGCAACTTGTGTGTGAGTGCAATTGATTTTGAGCTCTAAATATAAACCATGTATGTTTAATATTTTAGCGTATGAGTAAACAAATGAAAACCACTTGCTGCTACGTTTATAGATAGTAGAAGACAGTCTTTTTTCTATTCTGACATATGATATAAAATATCCTCTACTGAATATCTGTGGACAGGGCATATAGTAATCCTTTTACCATGTTTGGAGCAATGTAGCTGCAGAAGGAAAGGGAGTAAGGGACAAATCATTCTACTCATTATACCATTATATCATTATACTGGTCGCAAAAATTGGTCTCTATTTGCGACAACTATTTTTGCGACCAGTATTGAATTTTGTGAATTGACCTATCTGCTAAGAGGTCGGTTCATAAAATTATGGATTGTAGTGGGTTGAAATCTAACCTACCTAGTTAATGTTCATTAGGTAGGTCTCAAATTGCGCTTCACTCTGAATATAATTATAGGGATGTTGGCCCACAAGGGTAAGCAAACCACCATTTCTGTGATTGACTTTAACTAAAGAAACTTTTTATTTTAAAACAGCCCTTAAGAAAACAGGGTCCTTTTAAAAAAAATGCAATTATTGTTTTAAAAGCTTCGCTGAGCGGTGACAGTGGTCAGCTACACCATTGTCTACTACCCAGGGGCTTTTCCTACAATTCACAAAGGGGAAGAAGTCCAAAGGGGTGACCCCTTCCCTTTTGTGAATGAGTAACCACTAAAACTAGGCAGCTCGTAACTTTTGCATGGTTTGCGAAAGCAATTCTGGGCACAATATATGGATACGTATTTTACCAAATCACAGTTTGGAAAAGAAGCCCATTCCACACCCTTTCCAAACTGCAATTCGGTAAAATTAAGGGTCTGATTATTAGTCTGTCAGTCCACAGACCTTAAGACTCACAGTGCACGGCGGTTCGCCTGCCCCATTACAAGTTGGGTGGTTGGGCCGCCATTGCACTGCTGCAACCACCAGGGATCCGCAATCCCTGGCGGTGGCATGGCCATATGAGGCCCCGCCAAGCATATTACCAGTTTCTTCACTGCCTGCTGTCGGAAACTGCTGGTGATGAGGAAACTTAGGGGACTCTACAGGGCCTTCAGGTGCCTCTCTGTATAGGGGTGCACGCAGGGGAGCACATGATGTGTCCCCCTGTCTGTATGCACTCCCACTTTATAGTCCATGCCATGCTGGAAGGTGCTGTGGCTAACCCACAGTGCTGCCTTTCTATGGCTCACCTATGAGCCTTTGGAAGGCAGCACCGAGAGCCAGCCACTGCAGGACCGCCCACCCGGAGTACAACTTGTAATCCGGCAGGTGGTCAGCGGTGGAGTTTGGCAGTGTGGGAGTGGTGCGGTGGCATGCCGCCCCACTCCAACACCACTGAGCTCATAATCAGACCTTAAGAATCCTGTTTTAGGAGTTGGTAAAAGTTTCCATACATAATAAAAAACTATTTTGTGATTGCAAAGACTCCTATTTTGTGACTTGCAGTGTTTGTGACCATAAAACAGATCAGTACTTCTGGTCTTAAGTAAGAAAAACGTTTGTAATGCCTTCATTGCTGCAGCATAACAATAATGCATTTTAACTTTCTTCCCACTTGGGACTTTTTATTTTTTATTTATTTTAACAGTAATAGTTCTCAAGTCAATGACAGCTAACACGGACAGTAGTTTGTAAAATAACATCAGATCTCAGTGGATGAGTTGCACTAGATGGAAAACAGGATACCATTCACAACCAAAACATGCATTAAAGCACCACAGAAGAAATAATGGTAGAAGAGAAGTATACTCAAATGCATGCTAGACTGTAAACCTGTATAACCATAGGTTAACTTATGGAAAACTGGGCCAGAGAGGAAAAGGGAGGCACGGGGTATCCTGGTGAGCTGGGTAGGAGCTAGGATTTTGATGAGACAGCTTTCGAGCCTAAAGGTCCAGCAATGGAGAGACAGGTTTTCCTCAAGGGTTGCGGCGAGACCTGGTTGTAGCAATGAGGGCCATGGACAACCAGGTGAAGTCTCTGTCCAGTCCCCATTGTGTGTAATAAATTAACAAGGTGATGGGTGGCTGGCTCCAAATCTTCCACCTCCCATGTACCACGGAAGATGCAGAGCATAAGGCCATAAATGAGAATCAAGCCTCCATGAAGGTCAAAATGCACCATTAGAGCCTCAAAGGGCATGAACTGATGATCCTTGAAAATATCACATAGTGATTCTGGCTTGGGACAAGGACTGCAGCTGGTGTCTAGTTAAATATCTTAGTCTTCTCGTAAGGCCCAGGAGTGGTATAGCAAAAACATGAGGGGAGACTCCTGGTAACCCAACAACCTCTAGCTAACTGCTTCAAAGCCACTTTTAGGAGGCCACTCCTAGGAAGGGCACCAGTGGCAGTCAGAGCTAGGATATCAGTGCGGTCAAGGAGAGGTGGGCAGGGGGAGGGCCTTTGTTTCTTCGAGAAAATATGCTGATATGCTTGATTTATCAAGGTCTTGAAAGACTTTGCAACAGGGTACTATCAGGAGTTTGGGGAAATAGTATAGAACCCATGAAAGGATAATAGAACTCAAAATTGGGAGCACCCAGGTCTCCCTGCTCAGAGGAAAGCTGTAATTTGCCTAGTTCTACCTGATGGTGGCAATTATGCCAGACAAGCTCACAGAGCAATTTAACAAGGTCTTGAAAGACTTTCCGAAGGGGTACTATCGGGACATTTGTGAAACTGTAAAGAAGCCACATAAGCATCACTATGTTTGCCCATAACTGATAAGGGACAGTAACACCAGAAGGCAACTTTACCACTTGAGACATAAAGTAATTTTAAAATTCTAAAATATCACATGGGGTCCCAGGCTTAAGGCAGGATTTATATTGAGATTTTTTTAGCAGTAGTTAAGGAGCAACCTTTTGAGAGAATCAACTTCCTAACAGCCAAAAGCTATTAAGAGTGTATGGGCAAAGGTCCCATCCTCTGGAAACACTGCTTTTCAATCACCAGATATTATTTTAGATCTGCTAGCTTTTAAGAGTCTATCAGCCAGGAGTGGTAGTGATCGATCTTATGAAGCCATAGCTTCCTAAAGCATGCAGTATTAGAATCTTGTGAGCAGAAGTGCAGCCTCAAATAAACCTCTGCTTGATAATCAACCATATATTAAGATTATATGGGCCCACCCAGAGATTCAGATGTTCATCCATAAAGCAGGAGTAACTTGGAAGTAACTACCTAAATCATAGCAGTTATTAAGCGACTATGGGCCCACCCATCAGGGGCAGCAGTACAACTTTATAGATGAAGCAGATTCCTAAAACCCACAAGATATTAAGAGTATACTAACTGCCTAAAATAAGAACATAACTGCCAGATATTAAAACTCAATCTTTTATCAAAGATCAGTTCCCTTTATGGAATTGGGAAGCTCTTCCTTTTTAGGGTGGGCTTTGTGATAGATATTTCCTCTGCCCAGGTCAGCTGTGAGAGATATGACTGAACCCCCTCACGTAGGGAAAATACTCCCTGCATATATTAGGTCAGTTGCCTTTTGTTTTTCAGGAATAAAGCCTCACTGAGAAACAAAAAGGAAATGCAGAGCTTGTTGCAGCAACTCGGTAGCCCATTTGGTATTCTGTTATCCTGATACTGCATACAACACAGGGCTCTTTGGATCTGGTGGGTTGTCTTTTCTACAAACTATAATTTAAAATCGAGCGTTTTTTTGTCGAAAGAAACTACAATTCCCAGTACCCTTGGTGATAAAACTACAACTCCCTCCCTTTGTTGTTGGGCATTTAAAACTACATTTCCCATGAACCTTGGTGACTAAACTACTATTCCCTTCTCCCGAGCGCCTGACACTACATTATGAGTGTTCCTCTTCCGGCACATTTCCCTGCCGGTAGGACAGACGCCATGAGAGAGAAACGCTCCATCAGAGCGGTAAGTTTGACTCCTTTTCGCTCCGTCTTGAGCTCTTGCTAGCTCCTTGGGTATTGCTATTGCCAGTGACAAACTTGCTGTCTGCCCTTATTTTTCGAGTGATTAGTGAGTTTGTCCTATAGATATACGATCTCTGGGATATGTCCGGAACGATAGATTCCACTTAGATAACACGCACCTTAGGCGTACCTTTTTCCTGATTGAGTACAGGATCAGCTTATTGACGTTATGTCTTAAGCGGCCCCTTTTCTTATTTCACTATGGGCCCCCTCCCCTTGCTTTGCTAATATATACATCTTGGTCCCGAGCGTATTATCGCTCATGATGTGTACCAAGTTATTCTTTTCCCTTCTCCCCCACCTTCCCTTGCTGGTTGCTGGGGTGCGAGTTTGACGCATTGGTAGTCTTTCAGTATGGCTGCTTTTCTGACCTGATTGCCTCGATACAGTGTTAAGGGTTCACTGAGTTTTGGCTCGGAGGTTACCCTGCGCCAACGTCTAAACACTGTACTATAACCTAGATGTTTTCTTCGATTCATCTATATCCTGGAGAACTTATCACTCCCTTGTTTCCAGTGATTTTACGAGTATAGCAGCGGTTGCTACCCTGCTTTTTCCTTGTTTTTCCTCCTTTTTTCTATTTTGATTTTAAACCGCCATCCTTCTCCTTTACAGGTTGGCGCCTGTACCACTTGCTAAATTAGCACCGGACAGTTGTGGCAACTTTTTATACTAATTAGGTAAGTGCCACAAACATCACTATATATTAACTTATAATAGTGTTTTTTGCCTGGCCACATTGGGCTTAAGGCTAATGCATTCTAGAATTTTTGTGGCCAGATATCCAACACAATGTCTCTACCTGTCTTTATTACAGATTCAATTGATGGACCAGATTGAACATGCAATGATCTGGTTCAGTATAAACACATTGACGTTTATGATTGTTTTGACAATATTAGTATTTTTCATTTAGCAGTAGCTGCTCACTAAGATCCTGAAGAAAGCCAAGATACTTAAATAGGTCATTGTGGCTGAAACATGTCGATCTAGCTTACGAAGCCTCTTACAAATCTTGATAGGCTTGTTCACAGTATTTTAATCCTGTCAGAGGGTAGCCTAATAAAGTCTATTGCTAACCCTGTAGGCAGTTTTAATCCACTCACACTTTTCGCACTGCACTTTATTTGCCCACACACCACGCTCACATAGGGTTTTTAGGATAACCCATGTGCTAACAAATTAAAACATCCCTGAGCTCCCTCCTCGCAGAGAGGGGTTGTAGCCCGTGCCGTGACTAGGTCCCGACACGAGGAGGCACCCCTATGATGAAGCATGACACCCCCGGGTGTGTGAGGGGAGTTGTCCTTTAAAAGGGATATTCCCACCACCATTTTTAATTGACATTGTCTTTCTGGTTTACATTTCTTACTTGATTGCTTCTCCGGACCCGTGGGTTCTTTGTGTATTTATGATTAAGAGTGGGGAGTGTACCCACGCTGGTCCTTAAACCTCCTCCTGCCCCCTTATGTGTGAGACTTTTCTACAAACCTGCCAAGTTTTCAGATTGCCTATGTGTGACATTTACATGGATTCAGTGTACTTATGAGTGACATTCAACAATCTTGTGAGTAAATGGAAAGAGATAAATATCAGTAACTAAACACTTTAGAGCAATCAGAAACTCTAAAGTAGTATTGAAATGTCTCCAAAATGCTTAAAATCGCAGGTCACTAACCTACTTTCTCTTTCTAAGCTGATTGACTGCTCCGCAACTCAATAAAAGCAAGCTCCAGGGCTAAAATGGCCACTTACCAAACTGGGCTAGCATTTAAAATGCTACAGCAGTGCTCTGCACTTATCACAACTGCTCACAGCAACATTTTAAGTTTTTGTTATGAGGCTTTATGAGGCATGTCTGTGCAGGTGCACTACAAGCAGCCCTTTCAATGCACCTGCAGCAGACTGAGCTAGTAACTCCATCACAGACACCTCTAACCACAATGCACAGACCTGCCAACTCACACGGTGCCACCGTGTGTCAAACGATATCGGCACCTTTTACACAGTCACGTGGTGAGGAGCTGCTATCACACAGTGGGGACACATTTAGGTGGAAACCCCTGCAGGGAGCTGGTTTCCAGATAATTGGTTGGAGGTTCTGCTCAGCCGATGTCCATCACAAGGTGTCAAACCTCCCAGGACATCTGCAGCTGCCTCAAAAGCTTTCATTTTGTTTTTTGGTAGAGGGGTGGGGAGAAGGAGAGGCGTAGTGGGAGGGGGAGCTGTAGATTTAGAAGTGTCTCGGTTTGTGCTTAGCACTAAGCCCTGCCCCCTTTGTGGCTACGCCTCCTGCTCACAGGGTGAGAAAAATTCACAAGTTGGCAGGTATGAATGCTCCAGTTTCAAGATTTAGGCTGCTTCCCTTAATTTGCCTGCAGGTAACTGTAGCGTCCTCCTCAGCCTGGGTACATGTAAAAAATCATGCCAAACACAGAGCTCAGTGTTACACATCTTTATTCTTCAGAGTGTAACCATTAAAAGCCTGTACTACATCACAAATTATCTTAACCACACCCAATCACTTAGGTCACTATAGTACGGAGTCCGTCAGGGACCAATGGGGTCTCACTATCTCTAACACACACAACACTACAGTAACAATGTCCTGCTAGAGTGGAAATCTACTTTAAATAAAACGGTTTGGCTTCTCAGTCTCACACCAAAACAGGTTAGATCCTCGCTCTAGATTTTACATTTGTGAGTTTCATCTCACTTCTCTGTTACAGACCTTTGCCGTCATTTATTAGAATATCAGGAGCTATACATCACACCACACTCTCAAGAATCACAAAAATACTTGAAAGTTCAGTCAATAAAGAGAGGTTTTGATCAGTTTTAAGAGTTTCATTCTCATTAAGAGTTTAATACGTTTTTCTTTTTCTTTTTATTTCATAAGTTAAAGTCATTAATCAATTTTACAGAATTGATAGTAAAATTATTGTTTAGAACAAATCATCAATACAGCACCTTCTATAAAGGAAAGAAATCACTATTCTAAAGAATGGGGTGAAAATGGGTGTTAGCAGGGACCCATGAAGAGTTCAAGTTCAGGTCAGGAGTGAGAGTGAGCATAAAACTCAAGATCAATTAGTCAAAATGAGCTGAACCTCCCATAAAGAGAGGTTCACAAAGCAAAAATAACCATGCAGCACTGGCAACTGCAATCAACAACAGGTAAGGTAGGGTTGCAAATCAGCATTCAGCCATCATCATCAATCCATTAGCATTCAGCTTCAATGTGGACAGATGAAATGGGTAAGGAATAGCATCAAGGAAGGGCAGTGTAGAGAGCGTTAACCTATTCTAGGAACATGCATTAATATAAACATCTGAAAATAATGTTTCAATCCCTCTGATTCTTATTTTCTCCAGCCAATAAGATGGTGACTCTTTTTGAGAACCATCTCGTTCTGTTCTTTCCCATGCACTTTCTCATCAATCTTAGAAAGGATCATCTTGAAAAGTGAAACACACTTTTAAACTAGAAATGCGTATGAGGCCTTTCGATTCTTAGACCTCCTTTCCCATGAGCATATTTTAAGCTTCTAATAAAGGTAAACTAAACAATAGACATGTAAAACAAAACTTTTTTAGCAATGAATATTATTTAGCATTGCATTTCTTCATTATAAATTGGAAAGGAAATAGGTTAAACTATCAACATTTCCTATTCATGCATTGTATTAAAAGTGTGAAAGAATATGGAGTCATTCTATTCACTGATTAGTTTTCTAGCAAAACATTTAAAACGTTCTTGCATGCAATGTGGTGTGATACTTTTTCAAAAAACAATTACATGTCAAAATAAAGTCAACTATGATGCATTTTGTGCACATCTCAGCATATTCAGTTTTGCTGCAAAAATAATGAAGCTTACTTTAACGTTGTGAGGCCTTGCACCAATAGGCATAACTATGTACTACGAAATTGCACATTTGAATGTTGTGTCAGTACAAAATAAGTTGCATGTTAATATTGCATATGTCTCTTTTACTATATTAATTTTACATTTTAATAGAAAGCCCTTTCAGTCCCATCCCCCCAACCCAGGGAAGCAACACTACACTGCCTTTCATCATGGCTTCTGACATGAGAGGTGGCAATCCACAGAATGAGTGATCCCCTCCCTTGTGATCTAGCCCCCTCCCCCAGCTCTTCTGGACTCACCTGTAGTAACAAGACAATGCCAAGCTGCCTAAGCCATCTTCAAATTGGGAATGCAGTGCTGCACTTGGACTTCAACTCGGAATGCTCTTGAAGTGCTACACTAAGGGGCATATTCACAAGAATGTGTGATAACTACCGCAAGTGTAGCTTAACGCAACCCCTCACATCGCAGTCCATCGCGGGAAAACAACTCCATGTTAACGTGGCATTCGCAACACGGCAGTACCATGCGATAGTCACAAGACAACGCATCAAATGAACGCATAAAAAACAACGCGACGCCGCAAAAACGCAAAACCCCAACGCGAGAATAGTAGCGATGACGCCAATCGCGATACAAAAATCTACGAAAACCAGCCACAGGCCTGCAATTCCCACGCGTCATGCGGGAAAATGCACTATAAAAGTAGAAAAAAAACATACAAACAAAAGCCAAACAACAGCGAAGCACAATGGAGGCAGCCGGAACAAGTACAGAGGACAACCAGAACCCCTCAAGCCCCACGGAGGATCAGCCTGGGACCTCGGGGTCAGGGAAGGGCAAGGACAAGAAGAAGAGGAAGACGAAGTTCAGTCCGTAGGAAAACAGGATCCTGATAATGGAGGTGATAGAACACCATCAAACACTGTTCGTCACCTCCACTGTGTCACTGGCAACTAAAAATGAAATATGGCAGACCATTGTGGACAAGGTGAATGCAGTCGGAGTGCTGAAGAGGACAATGGACGAGGTCAAGAGGCGCTGGAATGATGTGAAGCGCAAAACCAAGCTGAAACTCGCAAACAACCGGAAGGCAGCAATGCAGACTGGAGGTGGGAGTCCAGCGCCACAGGAGGAGCTGGACGAGATGGAGGAAATGGTGTCCACAGTCATCGGTGGGGAGACGATGGCAGGAGTTGGGGGACCGGACACTGCTCAACATGACTGGACACAACAGCAACAGGGTGAGTAACCACCAGGTACTGGGGGGACGGGGGGAGATGGGCACAATGGCACACATGCACAATTAAGCATAGCACATCTGCAGACAAACCATGCCCCATACCCACAACTCCCACCAAGAGACCAATGCACACAGGTATGCAACATCTCAGCACTGCATAAGCACAGAACCCAGAGGGACACCGCATGAAAGAGATAAGGGCAGCTAAATCAGAGCTGCAGGGGCGACTCCCACAAAATGCGGCACACACACATTACATGCAGAGCACATCTACATTGACAACGATGTGGTACAAACCGCAACACGTCCACAACAGAACAGAGCACACAACTGGTGCCGCATGTGCGTAGAAACTGGCCAATCACATTTGGCACTGCAGGGAAATGTGAGTTGACAATGTACAAGTACAAACACACATCCGTGATGTAGTCGGAATGTCCACTGTCCCGCATCAAATAGGCAGCTCCCCCCAAACAGTCACAATGTACACTGTCATGCAGACTGAATGCAAACATGTACAATGCGTCAACATACATGTGAACACAATGTTAAACTGCATCTCCCTTCACATTGTAGGGGGAAATCCAACACCTCCTGCAGAGCAGTCCGAACCTCTCTTCTCTGATGACGAAGAGGACCACCACACCTTCGACTCCGACGCCCTCCAACAGCTCGTGGAGAGTCTCCGCAGCCCACTTCCAGGATCAGGGCAGCCCAGCTGCCACGAGAAGAACCCACCCCCTGCACAGCACAAACAGCAGGCAGCACCCACCACCACGGCTGCCTGCCAGGACCCCCACGACGAACACATGGCCTTCCAACGCCATGTGTTGGGGTGCCAGGATAAGCTGGCTGAACAGGTGCAGGTGGGGTTTGACCGCATGGCAGCCAAACTAGACGCCATACGTGGGTGTCTAAGTCCCATCAGGGACCACTCACAGTCCCTAACGGACACCCACAGTCCGCTCCATGCTCTCCAATGGACCATGGCTGACATCGCTAGAGTCCTGACTCTGCGACAAGAACGACTGTCTAGCCAGAGTGCCTCCAGCGATCTCGCCCGGGAGTTGGGACACATGCGGAGGATCATGGAGCGGACGCAGGCGGAAAGAGCGGCTGTCACTGCTGCACACCAGCGAGAGGTAGCTGGGTCCCTCAATGCCCTAAAGACCCTCCTCATGGCATTGCTGCCACAAGGCCTGGCGCTGATGCATGCTGCTGCTACCACCCCAACCACATCTCCAGCCCCTGATGTGTCTGTGCCACACAGTGCTGGAGACAGTACACCACCACCCACATGTGAGGCACATGCAACAGCAGAGGACAAAGATGCGGATGAATCTGCCATCGTGGTCAGGAGGACGCAGTAGCATACATCTCTGCCATGTGGCCGGTTTCTGCTTGGTTCTGCCCTCTGCATCATCATCTTCCACTGTCCCCCGATGCACTCTGTGACACTCACCTTGGACCTCGACATGAACTGCCATATTCTGTTTGGTCACCAATGACACAGCTATCAGACTGCGGACTGAAGTCCTCCTCTCCTGATGTACCTGTCATTCCCTGAAGGACTCTGGCTGGCCCTCCACGGGCCAACAATGTGAAGTGGGGTTGGCATGGCCCTGTACTGCTTCAGCTGCAACACTCCCTTGAATGTGTAATAAACATTCATATTCACACAGATGTGTCATGTCCATGATCTTTCAGTTGTGGAAGTATGGATGAATGTAGGGTCAGTGATTCACCCTTACGTCCATGTTGCCCATGTTTTGGGACTATTGTCACAGGGTGACAGATTGCCGATTGCGGTCCGGGTGGCGCCGACACTACAACAGAGACACATCCATTAGTCACTTCCTTGGCCAGCCCAGGACGGAACCACGCCCAGAGCCCCAGGGTCATTGTTCACACCCTTACGCTGGACTGGCATACGCTGGGACAGCCCACTCCAATTACGCAAAAAGGGGAGGACGACAACGCTACATGTCCCAGGTCTTCACTGTTGGGATCTGCAGCTCACAGGTCTAGTTGTCAGCATGCCACAGCCACTCCCTCACGGCTGGTGTACACCCATGACTCACCCATCCAGCACTGGCGTCACAGGACATGTGACCCTGCCAATGAAAAAGGCCTGACGCACGTGCTGGACGCCATTTCCACTCTCTCTGACTGGGTGTCTCCGTGTAGTTCTCATGTATGCATGAGGGCCTAGGGCCCTGCCACCTCACATTGCCCAGTGCCGGGGGTGACATGATGGCTTCCGCACAACGGGACTCAATCATTAAGGGTCTATGGCTAGCGGTGCACAGACTTGGTGGCACCGGATACACTGCGGCAGGCACAGGCACACCGCCATGGGACGGTGTCTTGCGGTGCAGTGAGATAGGGGCACCTAAAGTGCTGAGCGGGTGTGCAGCCTGCGTTGATGCACCGTCCTGGCGGTCCGGACTGGCAAGGATTAGTGTGAGCCCTGCTGGACCGCAGTGTAGGCCTGGGCCAGCGGGCAGTGCGGCCCTCCCGCCACGTGGCGTTGCGTCGCGGTTCACAGAGGTAGGGGCAACTCAAGCGCTGAGCGGGTGTGCAGCCTGCGATTATGCCCTGTGCACTGATGTGGTCTCTGCCATTGCGAAATCAAGACCCTGAATCATGTGTATGACCTGGTGGCCCGCGGTGCGGGGCTGCATGATGTGGAGGGTGCCATGGTCGCGGGCACCGGGCTTGGAGATCCCTCCGGAACGTGGTGGGTCCTCTTGGAGACACGCTGGTGGCGGAAGGTGAGCAGTGAGGCCTGGTTGCGCCGGGGCGGGCAATCACCACTGGGCGGCGGGAGGGGCTGGGTGTAGCAGCCTGTGTGCGCAGGGGCCGGCAAGCGATGATGGCATGTGCAACTGTATGGACTCTGCCATTCATGTCTCTGGAAACTGTTTCAGATGAGGGACCTGGGGGACTGCTGTGACTACCGGCACGTGGTTGGAGACACACCGGTGGCAGCAGGTGAGCAGTGAGGCCTAGGTCCGCAGTGTCGGCACTCTCTCGCTGTAGTGTAGCTCCTATTTCCCTAATAGGCTCTGCTCATTGGAATAATATATCCTATAGGTTTGACATAGGACTAAGGTCAGTATGTCCCTATCGAGTATATTAAACTTAATTACTTGTGCCAGCTAGCTCAGAGGCCACTAGAAACTCCTTGGATAACAAGAAGGGCGTAGTTTCTGGCAGCCGCAAAACATGACCACTTTGTTTCCCTTTAGAATCAGAACGTGTCCCAGAGTTGTGGAAACAATAGATAACTATTTCACTCAGCTCAATCGTGCATGCTTAAATTTCTCCAAGTTACACAGAAAGAACAGACGGGCGTTTAAATAAAAGATTTATTGAACAGTCTTGTTTCTGGTGTAAGTAAAATGTGCTGTTACGATCACAAGACAGTATGCGAGATAAATAATGTACAGTGTGAGCAGTAGAAATAAATAATACTGCGATAGCATTATCTTTTAGTATATATGCATTTACATAAATAACACAGACTAAAAATGCGAGTACTCATATGATGCATTTCTAATCTAGTTCTACCCCAATGTACCTAACCTAACCTAGGTGTAGGGAGAGGTATGAAGTAGGTGAAGTATTCCCTACTATGGTATACTAAGAGTATGTTAAGCCTAGTATGCCTAGTATGCCAAAAGTCCCTCTAGGTTCTTGCCAGCTCCATACCTGAAGAATGAGAGAGGTAGGAATCTCTTTGCCAGACTCGAACTACAACACCCCGCAAGGGAAGTCAGATCACTGGAAGCTGGACTCTCTGCGTGCAGGGATGACAGCGTCTTCTCAGTGCGTCAGGCCGGGAAACGGGCTCCTCTGAAGTCGAGGTCTCCTCTGATTTACAGGGGCTAGGGAAGGTATATTTATACCTGAGAAGTACCTAAGAATGTTAGTATTGATGTGAGTCGGACAGCGGAAGACGTCATGAATGAACCCCTAAGGAATAATGGTTCATGCATAATATATGAGTCCTTGAAGAAATCAATAGTCCATGGTGGAAGAAAGGACGGAACAACTGGGAAAAGATGTGGTCTTACTTCAGACTCAGCATGATGAACAAGAGGGGTTAGTAAAAGATATGATGTGGAAAATGGAGGAGCAAGAAAATCGACAGAGACGTAACAACCTCCGCTTTTTAGGAATTCCGGAAGGGGTCGAAAAGACGACCCCAGGAAATTTATGATCACTTTATTGAAAGGGGCTTTTCCTGAACTACAAGCATGGGATTTGGACAGGGAAATTCAAAGAGCCCACAGATTTCCCCTGTTTCCTGGCAAACATGCAGCCGCATCACAACACCCTCGTGCCATGCTTTTATTTTTTGGAAATTTTTTACTTCGGCAAAGCCTTTTTGATTTGGCCAGACCCACCAAGAAACGAACCTTTGATGGAATTACTTTTTTCACCAGACCCGATTTCGCTCACGCTACGGTGGAGCGTAGGTGGAGGCTCCGGCAGCTCTTTGAACCATTTCAGAAGTTGGGGGCCGAGGTATACCTACAGAACCCGGCCCGGCTGAAAATAATTTACAAAGGGACTACTCGCAGTTTTGTTTCGGAAATACAGGCGCAAAAATACCTAGAGGAACTCTCGGGGCACAAGAAATGTGGTTAATCATCTTAAGCACATTTGGGACAAGGCGCTAAATATGGCTAGACAATGTCCGATAAGCTCTGATAATGTTTGTGCAGTATGGTGAAGGGGAAGGCAAGGGGGAGGCAGGCTATAAGACTTAGCAGGCCTTTCAACTGCCGAACCTGCCTGGGTGCTGATCATGACATAGTTTAGACTAATTGTATCTTTTTTTTCTTTCACACTTTATATTTAACATGGTATTAATCCTGCGGTTGAGGGGTTTTTTTTTTTTGCTTTGGGGGTAACGGCTACTGGAGCTTTCTTTTCCAGTTTTTTGTTATGCTTGATAGGGAGGCTTGGCGGGATCACGGGGCTTTATACGTCGGATGTCAAATCCCTGGCTTGGCCAGGTAACCTCCAGAGGTGGAGGGTGGGGGGCTGGGTGGGAGAAGGGGGGGTGGGGGAGGTCAGACAGGTCGCACTAAAAGGCAATTGTAAAAAGAAAAATATAAAAATGAGTCAAACCAATCTAGTTTGCTACCCGAGTTTGATCTTTGGCAAAAAGGGGAAAAAAGTAAATGAAGGTGGTGATACATACAGATTCTGTAGCGGAAAAAGATGGGACTGCTAAGAATATTATCAGTGAATATCTGTGGCCTAAACGATCTTAGGAAAAGACAGGCGGTGGCAGTAGGACTTCAAACCTGGGGCACAAATATTGTTTGTTTGCAAGAAACGCATATTGAGGGGTCACAAACACATATTCTAAAATCATTAGGATATAGGTTGATCTGTGCCACGTCACAAGGGGCTAGGGTAAGAGGGGTTGCTATTTTAGCTAGGGGAGTGGGCTTGTCTTTAGACGCTCCAAAACAGATAAATGTGGACGCTGGGCAATTACAGAGTGTCAATTTGGGAGTGAGCAAAAGATGACTTTATGTGCATCTATGGTAGCAACATCGACGAGGCATCTGTTTTTGATGAGATCTCAAATGAATTAATGCATTGGCCATTACCCTTAATGATATGCGGGATTTCAACATCAATCTTCCAAGTAACTGGTCTTTAAAGGAGGGGTGGCACTATACCGGCCGTAAACCCAAAGTTTTTAAAGCATTAAGACAAATGTGTTGCATACATGGGCTAGTAGATGGCTGGCAGACTCTAAAATCTGATGATCCTGGGTTTACATATTTTTCCAACCCACATTTCACCCATGCAAGATTGGATTATATTTTAATGTCTAATACAATTAAAACTAAGTGCCAAATTATGAAACTTCCCCGGATCCTCTCCGATCATAATCCTCTTATTTGTTCTATGGAAATAGATAATAGAAGTGACACTCCTAGCTCATGGACGTTCGAGAAAGCCCTGCTCTTAGATGAGAACTATTGTAGCCATATTCGAGAATGGATTCCTAAATTTTTATCCGATAATGAAGCAAGTTCGTCAATCGAAATTGTCTGGGATACCCTAAAAGCAGGGATCCGAGGGGAGACCCTGCAATATTCTTTAAAAGCTAATAAAGCAGCTAGGGAAACTATGCAGGGGCTACAAGATAATTTGAAAAAAGCAGAGGAAGATCTAATAAATATTACAATGGGAAATGCCCCAGCAGGGCAGGAAGATGTAGAGAAAGTCCAGAACCAGGTGGCAATCGCTAAAGCTTTAATTACGAATATTTTTATGGAAAAAGTAATTAAAAAAGCATTCTCACAGAAGGAAATGATGTATGAAATGAACGAGCAAATCAGACACCAATTAGCCGCTCGTATGAGACAACAGGCTTCATCAAATCTGATCCGCGAAATCCAGGATCCTCTGGGCGGTCGAGTAGTAGACCCCAAACTCATAAGAGAAGCTTTTGGCGGTTTTATCAAGATCTATATACTGAGCTAGGGGGTGGGGATCAGACTAGTATTGAGGACTATCTAGATCAGGTTACTAAGGAGAAATTTCAAGAAGAGGATGCAAATCTCTTAGAGGAGATACCCACAGAGGGAGAAATCATTGGTGTAATTAAAGCTTTGCCAAAAGGGAAAGCCACAGGGTTAGATTGTATCCCGTCAGAATTTTATGTCTCTTTTCTAGATCAAATTGAAAATATTTTTATAAAGCTTGTTATACATATCTTTAAAGGAGGCCAACCCCCGAAATCTTGGTCTCGGGCAAAAATAGTTATTTTCCCTAAAAAGAACAAACCGCCGGAACTGATGGGCTCATATCGTCCCATTACCCTCATTAACTCAGACTCCAAAATTTATGCAAAAGTTTTGGCTAATAGAATCGCTCCCATTATCCACAAAGTGATTGCTCAGAGCCAACATGGCTTTGTTCCAGGCAGGTCCACTACCAACCACATTCAGCGAGTAATTACTTTGTTTGATGGTATGGATGTTACAGGAGACCCTATGGCGCTGATTCTGCTTGATGCGGAGAAAGCGTTCGATAGGGTCTCCTGGAACTTCCTCTGGACTGCAATGTCCAGAATGGGTATCAAGGGAGGCTATATACAGGCAGTTCAAAAATTATATGAGAATCCAAGGGCCGTAGTACTGGTAAATAATATATTAACTGAAGAGTTGATTATATCACGTGGAACACGGCAGGGCTGTCCGTGCTCGCCATTACTTTTTGCAATCTATATAGACCCATTTATCCGTCGATTGGAAAAGGAGGAAGAAATTAAACCTATAATATCACAGGGGTTTGTCACCAAATCACTAGCCTATGCGGATGATATCGCTATCGTGACATCCGACCCAAATACGGCTATGACAGCTATCGAAAGGGAGGCTAAACAGTTTGGTAATGTGTCCGGCTATGCCATTAATCAGGGTAAAACTCAGATTGTTTTAAATAGGAAAATCGATTGGAGGGATCCTCGAGTTGTGGAACAGGCGATGTACTTAGGAGTCCGCATCACAGCTGATTTAGAAAATCTGGTTGAGATAAATCTGAAGCCAATAACTGATATAATGCGGAAAGATCTTCAACGTCTGGATAATTTACATCTCTCTATTATTGGAAGAGTGAACGCAATTAAAATGGTATTCTTCCCTAAAATTTTGTATATGTTTAGGGCAATTTGTTTAGAATTCTCTTCATCCTGGATTAAATCAATAGAACGGATGTTCTCTAGTTTTATCTGGGCATATTCACAACCCCGGCGAGCTTACAAGTTCCTCACTCTCCAAAAAGAGCGAGGTGGACTAGCTCTCCCAAACTTGAAGGCATATTATTGGGCTACCGTATTATTGTATAGCGAGGAGTTACTTCAGAATAATCAGGAAGGTATGGAGGGAGTAGCGTATGCACCATCTATTTTCCAATTACTACTCGGCCGGGAGAGTAGAGGATATTGGTGGAGACATTTACACGATAGTTACCACAAAAAGGTTAAATTTAAAACATTATTTAGTGGATTTAAGGTATGGAAGACTATTAGGAAAATGCTTGGTATAGGGAGATTGTCTTTCTATACGCCCTTAAAAAATAACCCAGAATTACCCGAAATTTTTAATGATAGCTCTATACACAAGTAGTACGATGTAGGCATTGTACAGATAGGTTGCCTCTTTTCCGCTATTGGGATTCGGTCTTTCGAAGAATTAAAAACCAACTTCGGACTAGACTGGCGAGACTTTTTTAAGTACTTACAAATTAGCGATTTTTTGTCACGGAAGGTAGGGGGGAAGTGGGGATGGAAAAATTGATCTTGTAGAAATACTTCTATCTGGCACCAAAAATACGATTGGGGGTATGTATTCACGCATTAATGCTATGTTCCCAGATGATATGGAGAAAATTGCGCAAAAATGGTTAGAGAAAGCAGCAATAACAAATGTGGAGTTTAATTATGCTTATGAAATGTCACAAACAATTTTAATGTCAATTAAACTCCAAGCCCAATTTTTAAAACCTGTTTCTTTTTATATTATACACCGGACAAAATAGCTAAGTGGGGAACCGGTAAGAGCACATGTTGTCCTAGATGTATGCTTGTTAAGGCTGATTGTGTACATATCTTTTCTACTTGTGAAGAGTTAACATCTGTTAAACAAGAGATAGGGAAATTTCTATCCACAGTGATGAATTGCACGATAGAGTTATCTAGCGGTGTTATTTTATTAGGGGCAACAGATCCTGGAAATGCCCGAAATGGGCATGAACTTGTTTTTATAGCAATGGCCGTTTTTAGATTGTGTATAGCCTCAGCTTGGTTGGATGCTAACGCCCCGACATTTCAACAATGGTTAGCTAGATTTCTCGCCATTTCAAATATCGAAATTGCTATCTATAAACGTAAGGGCAATAGGCGACGGAAAAGAGGTTTAAAAATTTGGACTCCTGTAAAAGAATGGTGTCAATCGCAAGATTGTACAGAGTGAATGGGTTTTTTTATGGGTTTTTTTAGGCTTAAGCTGCAAGTGGATTTGGGCGCACCAATGTATGTATTAATTAATTATGTCTTTTGATAAATGTAATTCATTCTATATTGTATGTATGCTTGTCTGACCTGGTGGGTGGGGGGAGGTAAAAAAATTGTGGTTTAAAAAACTGAATAAAGATATTTAAAAAAAAAAAAAGGATAACCAGAAGGGAGTAGTTTCTGGCAGCCGCAAAACATGACCACTTTGTTTCCCTTTAGAATCAGAACGTGTTCCAGAGTCGTGGAAACAATAGATAACTATTTCACTCAGCTCAATCGTGCATGCTTAGTTTTCTCCAAGTTACACAGAAAGAACAGACGGGCGTTTCAATAAAAGATTTATTGAACAGTCTTGTTTCTGGTGTAAGTAAAATGTGCTGTTACGATCACAAGACAGTATGCGAGATAAATAATGTACAGTGTGAGCAGTAGAAATAAATAATACTGCGATAGCATTATCTTTTAGTATATATGCATTTACATAAATAACACAGACTAAAAATGCGAGTACTCATACGATGCGTTTCTAATCTAGTTCTACCCCAATGTACCTAACCTAACCTAGGTGTAGGGAGAGTTATGAAGTAGGTGAAGTATTCCTTACTATGGTATACTAAGAGTATGTTAAGCCTAGTATGCCTAGTATGCCAAGAGTCCCTCTAGGTTTTTGCCAGCT
>CAWUFW010022830.1:0-87509 GCA_963921515.1 Calotriton arnoldi | reverse complement strand
TTGTGCGCTTTGCGCACTTGTTTCTGTCCCTCGGTTCTACCGAGGGAGAAAATGGCTGCCAACATTTCCTGAATCGGAATGTTGACAGCCAGCTGACAGCCAATTAACATGCAGCTCGTGATCGGGACGGTGCGCGCAGGGTGCGCTGAGGGTACGCGGACCCTACTCGGCCATAGATATATCTATCTTTTTACTTTTGATTTTTCAGCAACTACTGAACGGATTTACACCATTTAACAAAAGGGTTCTTTCTGAACCAAGAACTACCTCTTTGCCAAATTTGGTGTAATTCCGTTCAGCAGTTCGGGCTGTAGCCGTGTCTAAAGTTTCCTATGGAAAATTGCATGGGGAAACGCGCTTTGGGACCCCCTTTTTCTCGGCCCCCGCTTGACGAATCCCCCGAGACTTTCAGGGTAGGAGCGGACCGGAGCGGGCCATAAAGTTTGAAAATTTTGCGAAGATACGTCAACCGGCAAGAGAGTTATTTCAAATAAAATGTAGCGGATTTCCTATGGATAATAGGTTGTAACTATAACTATCTACTGGCGACCGCCAGTAGATAATGTGTATGTATATATATATATATATCACGCAGTCGCCGCTGTAATCCAAGGATTTCTCCACAGTACGGACACGGACCCAAGTTGGTGCTTCTTTTAAAATGCTTTATTTAATCGCTATATATATATATGTGTATGTGTATATATATATATATATATATATATATATATATATATATATATTATCTACTGGCGGTCGCCAGTAGATAGTTATAGTTAGAACCTATTATCCATAGGAAATCCGCGACATTCTATTTGCAATAACGTTGGCGCCGGTTGACGAACCTTCGCGAAAGCTTCCAACTTGTTGGGGCGCTCCGGTCCGCTCCTACCCTGAAAGTCTCGGGTGATACGTCAAGCGGGGGCCGAGAAAAGGGGGGTCCCAAAACGCGTTTTCCCCATTCATTTTTCCATAGGAACCTTTAGTCGCAGCTACAGCCTCGAACTGCTGAACGGAATTACCCCAAATTTGGCAAAGAGGTAGCCCTTGGTTCAGACTGGTGCCTTTGCTAAAATGGTGTAAATCCGTCTCAGTAGTTCCTGAGAAATTCACAATTAAAATCACATATATATCTATGGGCGCGTCGGATCCGCTGCACTCCTCCCGATCACGAGCTGCATGTTAATTGGCTGTCAACACTCCAAATCAAGAAGTGTTGGCAGCTATTTTGTCCCTCGGTAGAACCGAGGGACAGAAACAAGTGCGCAAAGCGCAAAGGGGGCAGGGTAGAAACACCCTGACCCCTAGGTCTGCTCAGGGGTCCCACAAGGACCCCTGGGCAGAAAAAGATATATTATTTTTTTAAATCGGCGGGATGCGCTTAGGTGCGCGGATCCCGCCGAGAAAAAAAGAAACAAGTGCGCAAACGCACAAAGGGGGCAGGGTAGAAACACCCTAACCCCTAGGCTCTGCTCAGGGGTCCCACAAGGACCCCCTGGGCAAAAAAAGCATTTTAAAAAATAAAAATCGGCAGGATGCGCTCAGGGTGCGCGAATCCTGCCGGAAAAATCGAAGCGCGGTCTCCCGCGCTCGATAGCTAATTGGCCCTCGGGTGGCCCAAGTCCCGGGGGCATGGTGGGGGATAATTTATGTGTGGGGGCCTCAAGGGGCCCCCAAGCCCCGGGGACCGCCACCCCCGGGGCTTTTTAAAAATGGTGCGGGAGGGCTCTGAGCCCTCCCGCAGCCCCGGGGACCACCACCTCCCCGGGCTTTTTTAAATTAATTTAACAACCTGTGTGGGGGCTCCAGCCCCCACACGCCCCGGGACCGCCACCTCCCGGGGCACTAACAAATTAAAATGGGGTCCGTTTGGACCCCCGGAGCCCCGGGGACCACCACCTCCCCGGGGCTGTGCTGACGTAGGGAGGGGGCCGCGCGGCCCCCTCCTGGAGCCCTTGATGGCCCTGGGGACCGCCACCCCCAGGGCCGGCTCCTGCAGTGTCCCGGGGTGCCTACCCCCGGGACACTGTAGTTTGCTATGGCAGGACTGGAGCCTCGCGGCTCCCGTCCTGCCATAGCAAACTGCTTTGGATATTGGAAGAGAGAGCAGGAAACCTGCCTCTCTTCCAATATCCAAAGCACATTGCTTTTCCACATGGGGAGCAGCATGTCAGCTGCTCCCATGTGGAAAGCAATGCCGGCTCCCAAGGGACGTGGGGAGCCGGCGGGACTGTGGGGGCATTGGGGACCCCCACAGTCCCCAACGGAGAGGGCCAGCCCCGGGGGATGGGGTCCCCGGGGCAAGTAGTGGCTCAGGAGTGGGGCCACGCGGCCCCCTCCCCAAAAAATAAAAATAAAAAATTAAAAAAATGGAAAGGCCGGCCCCGGGGATGGGGTCCCCGGGCCTTAATGGCCAGAGGAGGGGGCCACGCAGCCCCCTCCAAAGAATAAAAATAAAGGCCATGCCCCGGGGATGGGGTCCCCGGGCCAATACAGGCCCAGGGAAGGGGGCCACGCGGCCCCTTCCCGTTTTTTTTTATAATTAAAAATTTAAAAAGGGGGTAAGGCCCTGGGGGATGGGGTCCCCAGGGCATAAAAACAGGAAAAAGGAAGGGGGCTACACAGCCCCCCTTCAGGGGACAAAATTTTTTTTATTTTTTAAACGATCGGGCCCGCAGGCCCCGCCCCTTCCTTCACCACTCTGCAAACGCGCCCTGGCGCGTTTGCAGAGGGGGAACGAATCCCCTTGAATACTGGGGGTCTCTGGGGCCAACTAGCCCACCAGGAACCTCCAATATGCGCTAGGGGCTGCGTTGCAGAGACGTGTAGAGAGGCCACACCCCTTTACACCTCTCTGCAACGCAGCTCTGTGGCGCTTTTGGAGGTATATGGTGGGCTAGTTGGACTCCGGGACCCTCAGGATTCAAGGGACTTAATCCCCAACTTAAAACGCGCCACTGGGCGCTGCTTGCACAGTGGTGAAGGGAGGGGCGGGGCTTCAGGTGACATGTGTGCAAACAGGTCCCGTGGCGCGTGTTAAGATGGGGAATTAAATCCCTTCAATCCTGAGGGTCCTGGGGGCCAACTAGCCCAACAGGTACATCCAGAAAGCGCCACAGAGCTGCGTTGCAGAGAGGTGTAAAAAGGGGTGTGGCCTCTCACACGTCTCTGCAACGCAGCCCCTGGCGCATATTGGAGGTTCCTGGTGGGCTAGTTGGCCCCTAGGGACCCTCAGGATTCAAGGGGACTTAATCCCCCAACTTAAAACGCGCAACGGGGCGCGTTTGCACAGATGTCACCTCAGGCCCCGCCCTCCCTTCACCATTGTGCAAATATTCCTCTAAAATCAGCCGAAATACGAATTCCGATTTACTCACCTGTTATCAGGAGAGACCTCAGTGCTGTATCTTTCAGCCCAGTACTGGTCCTGAAAAGTAATTCTAACCATACTTACCAGTAACTTGAATTTCCTTCCATAGGCTAACATTGACTGGTTTCACTTGGAAATTCTTCTAAGTGTGGAGTTTTGGAACTTTAAAATATTCCTCTAAAATCAGCCGAAATACGAATTCCGATTTACTCACCTGTTATCAGGAGAGACCTCAGTGCTGCATCTTTCAGCCCAGTACTGGTCCTGAAAAGTAATTTTAACCGTACTTACCGGTAACTTGAATTTCCTTCATAGGCTAACATTGACTGGTTTCACTTGGAAATTCTTCTAAGTGTGGAGTTTTGGAACTTTAAAATATTCCTCTAAAATCAGCCGAAATACGAATTCCGATTTACTCACCTGTTATCAGGAGAGACCTCAGTGCTGCATCTTTCAGCCCAGTACTGATCCTCAAAAGTAATTTTAACCGTACTTACCAGTAACTTGAATTTCCTTCCATAGGATATCATTGCCTGCTTTTTGCTGAAAAAGTTTCTAAGTGTTGATTTTTGAAACATACAAATATTCCTGTAAAATCAGCCGAAATACGAATTCCGATTTACTCACCTGTTATAAGGAGAGACCTCAGTGCTGTATCTTTCAGCCCAGTACTGGTCCTGAAAAGTAATTTTAACCGTACTTACCAGTAACTTGAATTTCCTTCCATAGGCTAACATTGACTGGTTTCACTTGGAAATTCTTCTAAGTGTGGAGTTTTGGAACTTTAAAATATTCCTCTAAAATCAGCCGAAATACGAATTCCGATTTACTCACCTGTTATCAGGAGAGACCTCAGTGCTGCATCTTTCAGCCCAGTACTGGTCCTGAAAAGTAATTTTAACCGTACTTACCGGTAACTTGAATTTCCTTCATAGGCTAACATTGACTGGTTTCACTTGGAAATTCTTCTAAGTGTGGAGTTTTGGAACTTTAAAATATTCCTCTAAAATCAGCCGAAATACGAATTCCGATTTACTCACCTGTTATCAGGAGAGACCTCAGTGCTGCATCTTTCAGCCCAGTACTGATCCTCAAAAGTAATTTTAACCGTACTTACCAGTAACTTGAATTTCCTTCCATAGGATATCATTGCCTGCTTTTTGCTGAAAAAGTTTCTAAGTGTTGATTTTTGAAACATACAAATATTCCTCTAAAATCAGCCGAAATCCGAATTCTGATTTACTCACCTGTTATCAGGAGAGACCTCAGTGCTGCATCTTTCAGCCCAGTACTGGTCCTGAAAAGTAATTTTAACCGTACTTACCAGTAACTTGAATTTCCTTCCATAGGCTAACATTGACTGGTTTCACTTGGAAATTCTTCTAAGTGTGGAGTTTTGGAACTTTAAAATATTCCTCTAAAATCAGCCGAAATACGAATTCCGATTTACTCACCTGTTATCAGGAGAGACCTCAGTGCTGCATCTTTCAGCCCAGTACTGATCCTCAAAAGTAATTTTAACCGTACTTACCGGTAACTTGAATTTCCTTCATAGGCTAAGATTGACTGGTTTTCAGCAAAAAGTTTCAAAGTGTTGATTTTCACAAACTACAAATATTCCTTAAAAATCGCCTGTATGACTTAAACGCATTCTTTCAACTGTTTACAGGAGATGCACCAGTGCTGGATCCAGGATCCAACACTGAGTAAGAAAAAGTAACGATAACAGTTTTTACCTGCTAAGTGAATTTCCTTCCATAGGATAACATTGGTGATTCTATGAGAAAAAGTTTCTAAGTGTCAACTTTTAAAATACAATAATATTCCTTAAAAATCACGACTGTAACCAAAACGCTTTTACTCAACTGTTTACAGGAGATGTACCAGGACTGAATCTAGGATCCAGTCCTGTGGTTACAAAAGTAATCCATAAAGTAACTAATTGCATTTAACTAGAAATTCACATTGAGCTGAATGTTGCATTGTGTTTGAAAATGTGTTGCCCATTGCAACAACTGTAACTACTGTACTTAAAAGTCTATTGCCTATCTGCAAAGTATTTAAACTAAAGTAATTCATTCTGAGAAAGTATTTTTTGTAATGTAATGTATAATGTAATTACAATGTAATTTAAAAAATAAAATATGTAAAAAAAATTGTTTCTAAAAATGTAGTAAATCAGTATGAAAAAATTAATATAACAATTAATACATTTAAAAATTGTCATTTACAAAACCTTTGAAATTCACTGAAAAACCGTAGGTTTCAGGCACGTTATAGTTAGAAATTAGCATTTAAAAACCTTTGAAATTCACTGAAAAACCATAGGTTTCAGACACGTTATAGTTACAAATTAGCATTTAAAAACCTTTGAAATTCACTGAAAAAACCATAGGTTTCAGACACGTTATAGTTACAAATTAGCATTTAAAAACCTTTGAAATTCACTGAAAAAACCATAGGTTTTAGGGACAGTTATAGTTACTTGGACATTGCACTCGTACAAAACCCGTGAAATTCCCCGTTATAGTTAGTTCAGCTAACTATAACTCGCGCCCCGCAATGCACTGCTGATGACGTCACATATTACATCACTCATGACATGGTCAGTGACATCACTGATGACATCACTGATGACATCTCAAATGACATCACTGATGACATCATCCACGTGATAATCTGATGCACCTCCTCACACCCTAATATAACCTTTGATACACCCACTCTAAATTACAGACTGCCATTCGCAAAACCATAGACACTCCAACACCAATAACTACATACCCACTCACTGATTCTTAGGTCTACACACACACATCCACTCACTCACCCGTACAGTCACTCATACTTACGGTCACTCAGTACAGGACTATCATATGCACTCTTACTCCTATATAGACACTCAAACACCGCCACTCATCCATAGAGATACTCACACACCTAGTCAGTCATGCAAATAATTAAACACACTGCCATTTACTCACCTATACAGTTATACACACACCAGCTCACTTACTCATACAAATAGTAGCACATTGTTACGCTCTTATACAATCACTGATACAAGCACACACTCATCCATACAGCCACTATCACAATCACTCACTCTTGCTTATAGCTATTTATATACTCCAACACACATATATACTGCCTTTCACATATGTAGTTACTCACACATGTACCACTGGGACATACATTCACTCACTAACACACTCTTACACACACTTACCCACCCATACAGTCTATCACAGATGCACTCTTGAAACCATCCACCCAGTGAATCACCCACTCACACATCTATGCACAGAGTTGCACACACCCCTCCCACACAAACACTCAGGCACCCATACAGATACTCAGACAAGCATTCAATAACTCATATAGACACTCATGTAGCTATTCACAAACACATGCAGCCACTTACACAGCAACAGACAGACGGATACAGACATTCATCCAGTTTAGTCACTAACCCATGCATTCAGTAAGATACGTTAAATCACTCACTTATAGAGTCAGTCACGCACCTACTAAATCATCCATACAGACACTTACACACCCACTCATTCTTCAATACGTCTTTTCCTATATATATTAAAAATATTTAAACTTTACAGAAACACACAGTCACTGGATGATGTCATCAGTGATGTCATCAGTGATGTCATCAGTGATGTCATTTGAGATGTCATCAGTGATGTCACTGACCATGTCATGAGTGATGTAATATGTGACGTCATCAGCAGTGCATTGCGGGGCGCGAGTTATAGTTAGCTGAACTAACTATAACGGGGGAATTTCACGGGTTTTGTACGAGTGCAATGTCCAAGTAACTATAACTGTCCCTAAAACCTATGGTTTTTTCAGTGAATTTCAAAGGTTTTTTAAATGCTAATTTGTAACTATAACGTGTCTGAAACCTATGGTTTTTTTCAGTGAATATATATATATATATATATATATATATATATATATATATATACACATACATACATATATATATTATCTACTGGCGGTCGCCAGTAGATAGTTATAGTTAGGACCTATTTTCCATAGGAAATCCGCGACATTCTATTTGAAAT
Organism: Calotriton arnoldi; assembly: GCA_963921515.1. Taxonomy (NCBI): domain Eukaryota; kingdom Metazoa; phylum Chordata; class Amphibia; order Caudata; family Salamandridae; genus Calotriton; species Calotriton arnoldi. Next base: position 80,057 of record CAWUFW010022830.1, on the reverse strand, counting down.
AACTCTTGCGTTGGTTGACGAATCTTCGCGAAATTTTCAAACTTAATGGCCCGCTCCGGTCCGCTCCTACCCTGAAAGTTTCGGGGTGATTCGTCAAGCGGGGGCCGAGAAAAAAGGGGGGTCCCAAAACGTGTTTTCCCAATTCATTTTCCCATAGGAAACTTTAGACACGGCTACAGCCCGAACTGCTGAACGAAATTACACCAAATTTGGCAAAGAGGTAGTTCTTGGTTCAGAAAGAACCCTTTTGTTAAATGGTGTAAATCCGTTCAGTAGTTGCGGAGAAATTAAAAAATAAGAGTCAAAAAATCAATTTCCCATAGGAAACTTTAGACATGGCTACAGCTCGAACTGCTGAACGGAATTACACCAAATTTGGCAAAGAGGTAGTTCTTGGTTCAGAAAGAACCCTTTTGTTAAATGGTGTAAATCCGCTCAGTAGTTGCTGAGAAAATCAAAAGTAAAAACACATATATATCTGGGTGGAGCCTAACCACACATGTCATCGTGAGATCTGATTGGCTGTCAGCACTTCATCCTGGAATTGCTGGCAGCCATCTTGGGACCAATATAAATGATAGTACCCCATTGAAATGCATTGTAGTGAATCGAAGATTTTGAGGGTTACCAAAAGGAGAACTATAAAGGGTGATAACAGACTTTAGTTACATTAGAATTCATTTGTTGATGGTACCATACTAATTTCAGGAATTGTGGTGTGTTCTAAGGTGATTTTACCCTGTGAAAAACCTTCTGCTGGGATATCATGAATCATGTTTGAGAGAAAACTATTTTCACATGCTTGTCCCATACAGTTTTGGAAGGTGCTCCAGAAGCTAAAATGAGAGCATATTTTCTGTAAATTCACATTATCTTTCTCAGTCATGTGAGAATGAAGTCTGACATTCTCAGTAAAACATGTACATCCAACAAGAGCAGAGACTGTCAGTTGATTCCTTTGTGTTCTACTGCAGCTTCCCAGAGTGTTCTAAAGAACATCTAGAGTGCTAACAGCCTTACTTATGACAAAAGTATGGCACACCTGAAGCCATCTTGATTGGAATAAACTGGTAACACTTAAAACATTTAATTTAAAAAGGAACAAAATGATGGGGTTCATTTTGTCATAGAAATTATGGTTAGTGCTGTAGAAAGAAAAATTAGGACATGTTTCAAGTGTGATCTCAAATATCTTCCTGTTATATTTCAACAGGAGCTGCCTGTCAGTTGATGCCTTTGTGTTCTACTGCAGCTTCCCAGAGTGTTCTAAAGAACAACTAGAGCGCTAACAGTCTTACTTATGACAAAAGTATGGCACACCTGAAGCCATCTTGATTGGAATAAACTGGTAACACTTAAAACATATAATTTAAAAGGAACAAAATGAGGGGGTTCATTTTGCCATAGAAATTATGGTTAGTGCTGTAGAAAGAAAAATTAGGACATGTTTTAAGTGAGATCTCAAATCCTCTTCTATTTCATTAGAAAATTCTGACATGCAGACTGAAACAATCACTTTCAATACCAGCAGTAGACTTCCAGTTAACTCCTTGGTGAGCAGTAGCTTTACTACAGTGATCTAATGAACAACTAGAGTGCTAACATTCTGAATTTATGGCAAATGTGTGACACATCTGAATGCCTTCTTGATGGAATCAAAGTAAAAACTGAAAGCATTTCCTACTGAGGAGACTGCAGTAAATGAGGAAATTAGGAAACTTCATAACAAAGAAGTCTTCCAAGATGGCCACCAGTGAAAAAAGAGCCCAAATGTAGCACAAATATTACCCAGATGTAGCCCACATATAGCCCAATGACAAAAGTGTGCAAAACACTTTATTTTTAGTTTTTTTGTAGTTTTATGTAGTGCAGACTGGTCAGGTATTGGAGCGTTGCATCTTAAAACATGACCCCTACACTACAAAAACACCACTGCACTACCCTAAACCCTAAAACACTACCCCCAGCACGACCCCTACACTACACAAGCACCACTGCACTATCCTAAACCCTAAAACACTACCCCCAGCATGACCCCCTACACTACACAAACACCACTGCACTACCCTAAACCCTAAAACACTACCCCAACACCACTGCACTAACCTAAATCCTAAAACACTGCACCCCCTACACTACCCAAACACCACTGCACTACCCTAAAACATGACCCCCTACACTACACAAACACCACTGCACTACCCTAAACCCTAAAATACTACCCCCAGCACGACCCCTACACTACACAAGCACCACTGCACTACCCTAAACCCTAAAACACTACCCCCAGCACGACCCCCTACACTACACAAACACCACTGCACTAACCTAAATCCTAAAACACTACCCCCAGCACGACCCCCTACACTACCCAAACACCACTGCACTACCCTAAAACATGACCCCCTACACTACACAAACACCACTGCACTACCCTAAACCCTAAAACACTACCCCCAGCACGACCCCTACACTACACAAGCACCACTGCACTACCCTAAACCCTAAAACACTACCCCCAGCACGACCCCCTACACTGCCCGAACACCACTGCACTGCCCTAAACCCTGAAACACCAGCCCCTGCACGACCCCTACACTGCCCGAACACCACTGCACTGCCCTAAACCCTGAAACACCAACCCTAGCACGACCCCCTACACTGCCCGAACACCACTGCACTGCCCTAAACCCTGAAACACCATCCCCTTCACGACCCCCTACACTGCCCGAACACCACTGCACTGCCCTAAACCCTGAAACACAACCCCCAGCACGCCCCTACACTGCCCGAACACCACTGCACTGCCCTAAACCCTGAAACACTACCCCCAGCAAGACCTCCTACAGTGCCCGAACACCACTGCACTGCCCTAAACCCTGAAACATCACCCCCAGCAAGACCCCCTACACTGCCCGAACACCACTGCCCTAAACCCTGAAACACCACCCACAGCACGACCCCCTACACTGCCTGAACACCACTGCCCTAAACCCTGAAACACCACCCCCAGGACGACCCCCTACACTGCCCGAACACCACTGCACTGCCCTAAACCCTGAAACACCACCCCTGCACGACCCCTACACTGCCCGAACACTACTGCACTGCCCTAAACCCTGAAACACCATCCCCAGCATGACCCCCTACACTGCACGAACACCACTGCACTGCCCTAAACCCTGAAACACTACCCCCAGCAAGACCCCCTACACTGCCCGAACACCACTGCACTGCCCTAAACCCTGAAACATCACCCCCAGCAAGACCCCCTACACTGCCCGAACACCACTGCCCTAAACCCTGAAACACCACCCCCAGCAAGACCCCCTACACTGCCCGAACACCACTGCACTGCCCTAAACCCTGAAACACCTGCCCCAGCACGACCCCTACACTGCCCGAACACCACTGCACTGCCCTAAACCCTGAAACACCACCCCTGCACGACCCCCTACACTGCCCTAACACCACTGCACTGCCCTAAACCCTGAAACACCACCCCCAGCACGACCCCCTACACTGCCCGAACACCACTGCACTGCCCTAAACCCTGAAACACCACCCCTGCACGATCCCCTACACTGCCCGAACACTACTGCACTGCCCTAAACCCTGAAACACCACCCCCAGCACGACCCCCTACACTGCACAAACACCACTGCACTGCCCTAAACCCCGAAACACTACCCCCAGCAAGACCCCTACACTGCCCGAACACCACTGCACTGCCCTAAACCCTGAAACATCACTACCAGCAAGACCCCCTACCCTGCCCGAAACACCACTGCCCTAAACCCTGAAACACCACCCCCAGCAAGACCCCCTACACTGCCCGAACACCACTGCACTGCCCTAAACCCTGAAACACCACCCCCAGCATGACCCCCTACACTGCCCGAACACTACTGCACTGCCCTAAACCCTGAAACACCACCCCCTGCACGATCCCCTACACTGATGAACACTACTGCACTGCCCTAAACCCTGAAACACCACCCCCAGCACGACCCCCTACACTGCACAAACACCACTGCACTGCCCTAAACCCCGAAACACTACCCCCAGCAAGACCCCCTACCCTGCCCGAACACCACTGCCCTAAACCCTGAATCACCACCCCCAGCACGACCCCCTACACTGCCCGAACACCACTGCACTGCCCTAAACCATGAAACACCAGTCCCAGCACGACCCCCTACACTGTCCGAACACCACTGCACTGCCCTAAACCCTGAAACACCACCCCCAGCATGACCTCCTACACTGCCCGAATACCACTGCACTGCCCTAAACCCTGAAACACCAGCCCCAGCACAACCCCCGTACACTGCCCGAACACCACTGCCCTAAACCCTGAAACACCAGCCCCAGCACGACCGCCTACACTGCCCGAAAACCACTGCACTGCCCTAAACCCTGAAACACCAGCCCCAGCACGACCCCCTACACTGCCCGAACACCACTGCACTACCCTAAACCCACAAACACCAGCCCCAGCACGACCCCCTACACTGCCCGAACACCACTGCACTGCCCTAAACCCTGAAACACCAGCCCCAGCAAGACCCCTACACTGCCCGAACACCACTGCACTAAACCCTGAAACACCACCCCCAGCAAGACCCCCTACACTGCCCGAACACCACTGTACTGCCCTAAACCCTGAAACACCACCCCTCAGCACGACCCCTACACTGCCCAAACACCACTGCACTGCCCTAAACCCTGAAACACCACCCCCAGCACGACCCCCTACACTGCCCGAACACCACTGCACTGCCCTAAACCTTGAAACACCACCCCCTGCATGACCTTCTACACTGCCGGAACACCACTGCACTGCCCTAAACCCTGAAACACCACCCCCAGCACGACCCCCTACACTGCCCAAACACCACTGCACTGCCCTAAACCCTGAAACATCAACCCCAGCAAGACCCCCTACACTGCCTGAACACCACTGCCCTAAACCCTGAAACACCACCCCATACACTGCACGAACACCACTGCACTGCCCTAAACCCTGAAACACCACCTCCAGCAAAACCCCCTACACTGCCTGAACACCATTGCTCTGCCCTAAATCCTGAAACACTAGCCCCAGCACGACCCCCTACACTGCCCGAACACCACTGCACTGCCCTAAACCCTGAAACACCACCCCCAGCACGACCCCCTACACTACCCGAACATCACTGCACTGCCCTAAACCCTGAAACACCAGCCCCAGCAAGACCCCTTACACTGCCCGAAAACCACTGCACTGCCCTAGACTCTGAAACACCAGCCCCAGCAAGACCCCCTACACTGCCCGAACACCACTGCACTGCCCTAAACCCTGAAACACCAGCCCCAGCATGACCCCCTACACTGCCCGAACACCACTGCACTGCCCTAAACCCTGAAACACCAGCCCCAGCACGACCACCTACACTGCCCGAACACCACTGCACTGCCCTAAACCCTGAAACACCAGCCCCAGCACAACCCCCTACACTGCCCGAACACCACTGCACTGCCCTAAACCCTGAAACACCAGCCCCAGCACGACCCCCTACACTGCCCGAACACCACTGTACTGCCCTAAACCCTGAAACACCAGCCCCAGCACGACCCCCTACACTGCCCGAACACCACTGCACTGCCCTAAACCCTGAAACACCACCCCCAGCACGACCCCCTTTACTGCTCGAACACCACTGCACTGCCCCAAACCCTGAAACACCACCCCAGCACGACCCCCTACACTGCCCGAACACCACTGCCCTAAACCCTGAAACACCACCCCCTGCACGACCCCCTACACTGCCCAAACACCACTGCACTGCCCTAAACCCTGATACACCACCCCCTACACTGCCCGAACACCACTGCACTGCCCTAAACCCTGAAACACCACCCCCAGCACGACCCCCTACACTGCCCGAACACCACTGCACTGCCCTAAACCCTAAAACACCACCCCCAGCATTACCCCCTACACTGCCCAAACACCACTGCACTGCCCTAAACCCTAGAACACTACCCCCAGCAAGACCTCCTACACTACCCGAACACCACTGCACTACCCTAAACCCTAAAATACTACCCCCAGCACAACCCCCTACACTACCCGAACACGTCTGCACTGCCCTAAACCCTCAAACACTCCCCCCAGCACAACCCCCTACACTACCAGAACACCACTGCACTGCCCTAAACCCTAAAACACTCCCCCAGCACGACCCCCTACACTACCCGAACACCACTGCACTGCCCTAAACCCTAAAACACTCCCCCAGCACGACCCCCTACACTACCCAAACACCACTGCACTGCCCTAAACCCTAAAACACTACCCCCCGCATGACCCCCTACACTACCCAAACACCAATGCACTACCCTAATCCCTAAAACACTACCCCCCGCATGACCCCCTACACTACCCTAAACCCTAAAACACTACCCCCCGCACGACTCCCTACACTACCCAAAGACCACTGCACTACCCTAAACGACGACCTCCTACACTACACAAACACCACTGCACTACCCTAAACCCTAAAAAACTACCCCCAGCACGAACCACTACACTACCCAAACACCACTGCACTACCCTAAACCCTAAAAACTACCCCCAGCAGTACCCCTACACTACCCAAACACCACTGCACTACCCTAAACCCTAAAACACTACCCCCAGCACGACCCCCTACACTACCCAAACACCACTGCACTACCCTAAACCCTAAAACACTACCCCAGCACGACCCCCTACACTACCCAAACACCACTGCACTACCCTAAACCCTAAAACACTCCCCCAGCACGACTCCCTACACTACCCAAACACCACTGCACTACCCTATACCCTAAAACACTACCCCAGCACGACCCCCTACACTATCCAAACACCACTGCACTACCCTAAACCCTAAAACACTCCCCCCAGCACGACTCCCTACACTACCCAAACACCACTGCACTACCCTAAACCCTAAATCTACCCCCAGCATGACCCCTACACTACACAAACACCACTGCACTACCCTAAACCCTAAAACACTCCCCCCAGCACGACCCTCTTCACTACCTAAACACAACTGCACAATTTGTTACAGGCGTTGCAACGCAGGCCTGTGGTGCTTACTGGAAGTACCTAGTGGGCTAGTTGGGCCCCAGGGACCCTCAGGATTCAAGGTGACCTAATCCCCCAACTTAAAACGCACCACGGGGCGCGTTTGCACAGTGGTGAAGGGAGGGGGCGGGGCCTCAGGTGACATGTGCGCAAACACGCCCTGTGGTGCGTTTTAAGTTGGGGAATTAATTCCTTTGAATCCTGAGGGACCCTGGAGGCCAACTAGCCCACCAGGTACTTTCAGTAAGCACAACAGAGTTGCGTTGCAGAGAGGTGAAAAAGGTGCGTGGCCTCGGAACGCCTCTCTGCAACTCAGCTCTGTGGTCCTAACTGTAGGTACCTGGGGGCTAGTTGGGCCCCAGGGACCCTCAGAATTCAAGGGGACTTAATCCCGCAACTTAAAACGCGCCACGGGTGCGCTTTGCACACATGTCACCTCAGGCCCCCTCCCTTCACCACTGTGCAAACGCGCCCTGTAGCGCGTTTTAAGAGGTAGTTTTAATCCCCCTGCCCTATTATGTACTAGGGACTTGCAGAGGAGGTCATGCTAATCACAGGGGTACCCTAACGCATAGTGTTCCCTAGTGTATGTAGGTGTTTTCACTGTATTCTAAGTGTCTTTTAGCATAGCACTGGCTCTGATTAGTCAGAGTCAGTTACCACCAGTACCCGTCTGAAAAAGTTGTGGACACAGGATGATTTTGCAACAAGGCCTCTTTCTGCTCCTCTGTTGGTTCTTTCTGCACATCTTTTGCTTCTTTCTGTGCGTTTTTTCTTCTTTCTTCACATGTCCTATCTCTGTAGGCATAGTTAGAAACTAGCATTTAAAAAAACCTTTGAAATTCACTTAAAAAATCATAGGTTTCAGGCACGTTATAGTTAGAAATTAGCATTTAAAAACCTTTGAAATTCACTGAAAAACCATAGGTTTCAGACACGTTATAGTTAGAAATTAGCATTTAAAAAACCTTTGAAATTCACTGAAAAACCAAAGGTTTTAGGCGAAAGTTATAGTTAGTTGGACATTTCACTCGTACAAAACCATAGAAATTCCCCGTTATAGTTAGTTCAGCTAACTATAACTCGCGCCTCGCAATGCACTGCTGATGACGTCACATATTACATCACTCATGACATGGTCAGTGACATCACTGATGACATCACTGATGACATCTCAAATGACATCACTGATGACATCATCCATGTGATAATTTCATGCATCTTCTCACACCCTAATATAACTTTTGATACACCCACTCTAAATTACAGACTGCCATTCTCAAAACCATAGACACTCCAACACCAAAAACTACATACCCACTCACTGATTCTTAGGTCTACACACACATCCACTCACTCACCCGTACAGTCACTCATACTTAGTCACTCAGTACAGGACTATCATATGCACTCATACACCTATATAAACACTCACACACCGCCACTCATCCATAGAGGTACTCACACACCTAGTCAGTCATGCAAAAACTTAATCACACACCCATTTACTCACCTATACAGTTATACACACACCAGCTCACTTACTCATACAAATACTAGCACATTCTTACGCTCTTATACAATCACTGATACAAGTACACACTCATCCATACAGCCACTCTCACAATCACACACTCTCACTTATAGCCATTTATATACTCCAACACACATATATACTGCCTTTCACATATGTAGTTACCCACACATGTACCACTGAGATATACATTCAATCACTAACACACCCATACACACACTCACCCACCCATACAGTCCATCACAGATGCACTCTTGAAACCATGCACCCAGTGAATCACCAACTCACACATCTATGCACAGAGTCACACACACCCCACCCACACAAACACTCAGGCACCCATACAGATACTCAGACAATCAATCAATAACCCATGTAGACACTCATGTAGCTATTCAGAAAGCTCATGCAGCCGCTTACAAACCAACAGACAGACGCATACAGACATTCACACAGTTTAGTCACTAACCCATGCATTCAGTAAGATACATTTAATCACTCACTGGTAGAGTCAGTCACTCACGTACTAAATCATCCATTCAGACACTTATACACCCACTCATTCTTCAATACGCCTTTCCCTATATATATTAAACATATTTAAACTTTACAGAAACACACAGTCACTGGATGATGTCATCAGTGATGTCATCAGTGATGTCATTTGAGATGTCATCAATGATGTCATCAGTGATGTCACTGACCATGTCATGAGTGATGTAATATGTGACGTCATCAGCAGTGCATTGTTAAGCGCGAGTTATAGTTAGCTGAACTAACTATAACGGGGAATTTCTATGGTTTTGTACGAGTGAAATGTCCAACTAACTATAACTTTCCCTAAAACCTTTGGTTTTTTCAGTGAATTTCAAAGGTTTTTTAAATGCTAATTTCTAACTATAACGTGTCTGAAACCTATGGTTTTTTCAGTGAATATATATATATACATACATACATACATACATATATACATACACACACACAAACGACGCCAAAGTTATTGGCAAAACAAAAAACGCTTTTTGAATAGAAACAAGGTCCTAACTATAACTACCTACTGGCAACCGCCAGTAGGAGAGAGATATATATATATATATATATATATATATTCACTGAAAAAACCATAGGTTTTAGGGACAGTTATAGTTAGTTGGACATTGCACTCGTACAAAACCCGTGAAATTCCCTGTTATAGTTAGTTCAGCTAACTATAACTCGCTCCCCGCAATGCACTGCTGATGACGTCACATATTACATCACTCATGACATGGTCAGTGACATCACTGATGACATCTCAAATGACATCACTGATGACATCACTGATGACATCATCCAGTGACTGTGTGTTTCTGTAAAGTTTAAATATGTTTAATATATATAGGGAAAGGCGTATTGAAGAATGAGTGGGTGTATAAGTGTCTGAATGGATGATTTAGTACGTGAGTGACTGACTCTACAAGTGAGTGATTAAACGTATCTTACTGAATGCATGGGTTAGTGACTAAACTGTGTGAATGTCTGTATCCGTCTGTTTGTTGGTGTGTAAGTGGATGCATGGATTTGCGAATAGCTACATGAGTGTCTATATGGGTTATTGATTGGTTCTCTGAGTATCTGTATGGCTGCCTGAGTGTTTGTGTACGTGGGGTGTGTGTGACTCTATACATAGATGTGTGAGTGGGTGATTCACTGGGTGCATGATTTCAAGAGTGCATCTGTGATGGACTGCTTGGGTGGGTGAGTGTGTGTATGGGTGTGTTAGTGAGTGAATGTATATCTCAGTGGTACATGTGCGAGTAACTACATATGTAAAAGGCAGTATATATGTGTGTTAGAGTATTTAAATGGCTATAAGTGAGAGTGTGTTATTGTGAGAGTGGCTGTATGGATGCGTGTGTGCTTGTATCAGTTATTGTATAAGAGCGTAAGAATGTGCTAATATTTGTATGAGTAAGTGAGCTGGTGTGTGTATAACTGAATAGGTGAGTAAATGGGTGTGTGATTAATTTTTGCATGACTGACTAGGTGTGTGAGTACCTCTATGGATGAGTGGCGGGGTGTGAGTGTTTATATAGGTGTATGAGTGCATATGATAGTCCTGTACTGAGTGACTGTAAGTATGAGTGACTGTACAGGTGAGTGAGTGGATGTGTGTGTAGACCTAAGAATCAGTGAGTGGGTATGTAGTTTTTGGTGTTGGAGTGTCTATGGTTTTGAGAATGGCAGTCTGTAATTTAGAGTGGGTGTATCAAAAGTTATATTAGGGTGTGAGAAGATGCATGAAATTATCACATGGATGATGTCATCAGTGATGTCATTTGAGATGTCATCAGTGATGTCATCAGTGATGTCACTGACCATGTCATGAGTGATGTAATATGTGACGTCATCAGCAGTGCATTATGGGCGCGAGTTATAGTTAGCTGAACTAACTATAACGGGGAATTTCACGGGTTTTGTACGAGTGAAATGTCCAACTAACTATAACTTTCCCTAAAACCTTTGGCTTTTTCAGTGAATTTCAAAGGTTTTTTAAATGCTAATTTCTAACTATAACGTGTCTGAAACCTATGGTTTTTTCAGTGAATATATATATATACATACATACATACATACATACATATATACATACACACACACAAACGACGCCAAAGTTATTGGCAAAACAAAAAACGCTTTTTGAATAGAAACAAGGTCCTAACTATAACTACCTACTGGCAACCGCCAGTAGGAGAGATATATATATATATATATATATATATATATATATATATATATATATATATATAGATAGATAGATATAAAGTGCCATGGACATCATTTAACAGGAGGGAAACAACCAATAAATTTGTGAATTCCATAATTAATGCAATTACTGTAAAGTTCTGGAGAATTATTCACAGTACATAATGCAAAATAAATAAAACAACAGCAAGTCTGACCAGGGTTTCATTGAACGCTATAAATTATTCAAGTTCTCTTCAGCTATCAATACATCACAATACAACAAGTGGAAACAACGCAATGCTCTAGTAAATGAATGAGTATATACAATGTAAAAACAAGACACTATGTCCCAGGTTCAACAATTAGCTTCCAAACCAGATGAACAGGTAGCCAATCAGTGCAAATCCATCTTTATCACATCTGATATATGAACCTTTGAAGAGATGCCGAAGTTTCGACTCACGATGATTGAAGAGGTCTCATCAGGACTATGTCGTATAGACTAGACCTGCAACAGAGGGATAATAGAAATCCAACAGCAACGTGTCCGTACTCAAGGATACTCATTGGAAATAGCAAAGGACACAGTCCCAAACCTGTCCAACTTATTGATGGCAAGTAACCGGTCTACTGAGTATTGCATGTGCCCTTTCCGGGCCAGGTGGCCGGGCTTCCTATTAAATTAAGTCTAACTCAGTAGACGGGTTACTTGCCATGGGTAAGTTCGATAGGTATCAATGCGGGATATGAGAGGTGCTCAGAAATACCTTCATGCGTGATGCGAGAGAAGTTAAGCTTTGTCCAGACACAATGGAGCACCCAATATAATCAAAACGACACCCTTCAGGCTTAGAGGGACCACGTCTTCTGCCTATGCCTAAAGACTTTGCTGTAGAAAAGGCAAAAGACGTTGTCCCTTTCTAGTTCGGCATGGATGGCACTGTGCCAACGGCGTGCCAGGTACATGGAATGTGAAAGTCAGCATCTTTGATTTGGAGATTTGTAATTTTGAAATGCTCAGAGAGGATGTACCGAATGAGCCAACAGAGGTGGAGTGTCGCATTAGCTGCTCCATTTTTTGAAGTGGTAGGACAAGAGTAGACACCCTTTGCCCTATGATATGGTGGAACGATTCTTCTGTCCCCTTTTGAAGCAATGTCTCCACTATCTCTTGTTCCTGGCTGATGTTGTGCTGGTGTGGCAGTATATTAACCGTGGGCCACAATGGAGAACACCAACATGTTTGTGGTTATCTCTTCCCAGTAGGGAATAAATAACCTTATTTGTCCATCGAAAGGTGCTGTGCGGGGATATCAGCAGAAGGAGATTTGCCTGGGGTTGTGGAACCTATTTTGGGTGCTTGTGTCCTTTCCCCTGTTATCGCCATGGTCTCCTCCTCTGGTGTAGGCTTTGCTCCCATCGGTGTCCATGGTACCTCGTGAGCAAACCACCAGAACTGGTGGTGCTTCGTTAGGTGGGAGCTCCCACTGCACGACGTTCGCGGAGGCGTCAGTGTTTTTACTTGTGTTCCTTGTAATCTGAGTGAATGTCTTCTTATGTGCTGTGTGTACAACTAGGGGGTCTGGTGCCACGTGACCCTGCAGGGCTGCCCTATTCTTCTTTTCTACCCAGAGCACGACGACACATGTTTTTTTACAAGTCTTTAAAGTTTTCAGTGGACTCTGCAGCAAACTTTTAAACACAGGTAAATATTGCACGGACCGGTCAGTTTTGAGTAAGAGTGGGTGGTAAGCTCCACTCTGACGCGGAATTTTGCAGAGTTTTGCCTGCTCTGCTTAAAACGCTGAGTTCGGCAAACCTCCACCAACCGTCATGTGGCAGAGTTTTTCTCGTGTGCAGCTCACCATTAAGTTGGCGAGTGAGAAAAAATGAGCGCTAGACCACCTCCCGGTGAGATTACTCAACGTGGGCGGTAGGCCTCTACCACTTGCACTGCTCGCAGTGTGAAAGCTGCCATTCGAGTAAAAAATCTACTTGAAAGAAAGAAACCTAACCCTGCGGTGCAGCACGTGGTGACGTTCGTGCTAAATTTATAGCGTGCGACAAGGTCCAGGTGCTAAGAATCAGTGGGAGCAGTGCGACAGACCGGAAATCTGTTGCTCGCGCAACTCCGACTAATCTTGCTGAGGTTTTAGGTGACTCCGTGGAATTCCACAGAGTAAAACTCCACAAGTTCTGCCCACCCCTAGTGTTGAGTGGGTCTCAATGAGACATCATATTTCTCCACATGGAAATTAAGGTTCTAGTGGTCGGTTGCTCGTTGAATGATGGCAGGATATGCTATTCCATCACTTGGTAGAGAAGGTTTACCAGGATACGGCTTCAAAGATGGATTGTCGTGTCTAGGGCTGATGTTATAATCACACTACAGTCAGCATGGGCTCATCATAAGGTTTGGCTGGTCTTCCACGGGTTGCTGATCTGAATCTCTGCACACAGAATGGTGAAGGTGATGGTGAAGGTGATGGTGAAGGTGAAGGTGATGGTGAAGGTTCCTTTGGGTTCTTGTTTGAAACGGGCCAAGTTCCTCCGAACTAACCCTTTCAAACATGAGGTCCCTTCCACTAAGCCTACGACAGACTCAAGACCTGCTGACCTTCAGGAGGCTACTCAAGACCTGGTTGTTCGACCAGTAGCAGCACCCCCTTTTTTTCTCCCCAGCGCCTTGAGACCCTCGCGGGTAAGTAGCGCGCTTTACAAATTCTGTGATTGATTGATTGATTGATTTTTTGAGATGATCTTGATCAGATACTGCAGGGCGTGCTACGATGCAGCCTGTGACAGGGTCAATGTAAATCCTTCTATGCCTTGTATCCTGCTGATCCCATACGCCTTCATGAGGAGGGGGCTGTATGGACGTCGACTCCAAGAGAGTCTTCTGAATGCTTTGCTCTGATGAGGGTGCTACGAAGAATCCTCCCACTGCTGCCTAAGCAGGCTAGGCCGCTGGTGGTAAGAAGCATTATTCTTAGCCAACTGGATTACTGTAATGCTTTACTGCTGGAGTCTCCTAAATATTTGATGGGGAAACTCCAGAGAATTCAGTCAATGGCAGCCAAGCTGGCACTTATGAGATCTCGCCAGTCTTCTTTATCTCAGGCCTTGGCTGAGCTCCATTGGCTTCCAGTTGTACAGAGGGTACAATTTAAATCAATGTGTATAGTTTTCAAAGCTCTACATGGCATTGGGCCCAAGCCTTTACAGAGCAGATTTGAATGGTATGTTCCTTCACGCAATCTCCGTTCTTCCTCAGCTAAACTGGCGAGAGTATCCAAGTTTAGAAGAGTTAGATCTGGTGGAAGAGCCTTCAGTATCGCAGCAGCCTCGGCGTGGAACAAACTTCCAGCCGAACTTAGACAGATAGATGATCTGCTGCCATTTAGAAAGAAGCTGAAAACTTGGCTCTTTCCAAGGGTATAGTTCAGTGTTTCTTATTTCTGCAACTGTCATCACGCTCTAGGATAACTGATCCCACGTGCTCAAGCGCCAGGATACCCGTAGGGTCGCAGTGCGCTCTATAAATTCTAAATACAATACAATACAATACAATGTGAGACAGGTTGGGTACGCTCTCGCTGCTGGGATTGGATATCTCAGCATCGGGACTCAGACCCTTGCGCCTTCAGTGCTGAATTCCCTTTTGTGGCCAACTGCCGTCGGAAAAGTGGGCTGAGCGGACTGTGAAGAGTTCTTCTTGGTTGGTAGGAGCTTAAGTCATGGCTCGGTCAGTGGTGCTCCTTGTCATGGAGTCAAAGCTCCAATTGAGTTCGAACTACGGAGGGAGAATCTTTTGTGTGTGGTCAACATACATCTAAACCTGATGGTGGAAAAAACATGGCGGAGGATGTGATCTACAGCAGCACATGCAGCAAACAGCAAACATTACTTAAATGTTACATTTGGTCTTCAGCTATTAGTGATGGACTAGAAGCGGTGATGCAATAGCAGAAGTGCTGCACTAGAAGTGGTGCTGTGGTAGAAGCCGCACCGCGCTAGAAGCCGTGCTGCACTAGAAGCCGTGTTGCGCTGCACTACAAGCGGTGCCGCACTAGAAGAGGTGCCACACCAGAAGCGGTGCTGTGGTAGAAGCGGTGCTGTGGTAGAAGCGGTACTGCACTAGAAGCAGTGCCAAGCTAGAAGCAGTGCTCACTAGAAACAGTGCTGCGCTAGAAGCCATGCTGCACTAGAAGTGGTAACACACTAGGAGTGCAGCTGCACTAGAAGCAGTACCGTGCTAGAAGCGGTAATGCCGTAGGAGCGGTGCCGCACTAGGAGCTGGTCTGCACTATGAGCAATGCCGCACTAGGAGTGGTGCCCCACTAGGAGTGGTGCCCCACTAGGAGGGGTGCCCCACTAGGGGTGGTGCCACACTAGGAGGGGTGCCACACTAGGAGGGGTGCCACACTAGGAGGGGTGCCACACTAGGGGTGGTGCCACACTAGGAGAGGTGCCACACTAGGAGGGGTGCCACACTAGGAGGGGTGCCACACTAGGAGGGGTGCCACACTAGGAGGGGTGCCACACTAGGTGGGGTGCCACACTAGGTGGGGTGCCTCACTAGGTGGGGTGCCTCACTAGGTGGGGTGCCACACTAGGAGGGGTGCCACACTAGAAGCAGTGCTGTGCTAAAAGCCGTGCCACGCTAGGTGCGGTGGTACGCTAGGTGCGGTGCTACGCTAGGTCCGGTGCCACGCTAGAAGCTGTCCTGCACTATTAGATGTGCCGCACTAGAAGTCATCCCGCACAAGAAGCCGTGCCGCACTAAAAGCTGGTCGGAACTAGGAGTGGTGCAGAACTAGAAGCTGTCCTGCACTAGAAGCGGTGCCACACTAGAAGCCGCACCGCGCTAGAAGCCGTGCTGCACTAGAAGCCGTGTTGCGCTGCACTACAAGCGGTGCCGCACTAGAAGAGGTGCCACACCAGAAGCGGTGCTGTGGTAGAAGCGGTGCTGTGGTAGAAGCGGTACTGCACTAGAAGCAGTGCCAAGCTAGAAGCAGTGCTCACTAGAAACAGTGCTGCGCTAGAAGCCATGCTGCACTAGAAGTGGTAACACACTAGGAGTGCAGCTGCACTAGAAGCAGTACCGTGCTAGAAGCGGTAATGCCGTAGGAGCGGTGCCGCACTAGGAGCTGGTCTGCACTATGAGCAATGCCGCACTAGGAGTGGTGCCCCACTAGGAGTGGTGCCCCACTAGGAGGGGTGCCCCACTAGGAGGGGTGCCCCACTAGGGGTGGTGCCACACTAGGAGGGGTGCCACACTAGGAGGGGTGCCACACTAGGGGTGGTGCCACACTAGGAGAGGTGCCACACTAGGAGGGGTGCCACACTAGGAGGGGTGCCACACTAGGAGGGGTGCCACACTAGGAGGGGTGCCACACTAGGTGGGGTGCCACACTAGGTGGGGTGCCTCACTAGGTGGGGTGCCACACTAGGAGGGGTGCCACACTAGGAGGGGTGCCACACTAGGAGCAGTGCTGTGATAGAAGCAGTGCTGTGCTAAAAGCCGTGCCACGCTAGGTGCGGTGGTACGCTAGGTGCGGTGCTACGCTAGGTCCGGTGCCACGCTAGAAGCTGTCCTGCACTATTAGATGTGCCGCACTAGAAGTCATCCCGCACAAGAAGCCGTGCCGCACTAAAAGCTGATCGGAACTAGGAGTGGTGCAGAACTAGAAGCTGTCCTGCACTAGAAGCGGTGCCACACTAGAAGCTGTGGAAAGAAACCACAAGAGGTTACCCTTAAGACCCAGTTGAGACCTGGGTATATAGTGCTATAGCATTCAACAACGTCCCAACAGGTAATATTCTTTTAGACCATTATGTAGAACATATACAATAAATGCAGAAGAAAAAGAGACAAGGAGACATCAATGGTTATTTGAAATTACATGGAACAGTCTATATTTGAGAAAATTGGATACATAAAACTGTATCAGCCCAATTTAAATTAAATATGGGTGTAACCCATATATTCTTGTAAACAGTAGTGCGCGTGTGAATAAGTGAACGGTGCAGGTGACAAGTGAGGTAAGAGAAACAGCGAAAGCGGTGCAAGACAGATATATAGCAACTTAAATAGTTGCAATACTACAAAATTTCTAATGAAGTTGTAATAGAAATTCAAAGTCCTCAACAATTTAGAGAACCAAAAGTGTGCCAAACGTTGCGCTGGGTGGTCGACGTCATTTCAACCTGTGATCAATTCAGGTCATCTTCAGGACCGGGTTACAAGGAGAATTATCGATGCTGTGTCTGGGGCAAACAATGGTACTCCCGGGGATGAACTCAAGGTATGGTGTGCAGGAAATCCAGGAGGATGGATACGGAGGGAGGGCGACACTACCGAACTGGTGTGCCAAGGGTTGACCAATGCGGAAAGAGTGGCATAGCCCTGGGTATGTGCCTTGTCCTTCCTCAGGGGCATTATAACTGGGGGGATTGCTCTGGGTAAGTGCATTATCCCGCCTCCGGGGCATTATAACTGTGTGGGCGGGTTGGAGGCATTGCCCTGGGTATGTGCCTTGTCCCACTTCCTGGATGTTAGAACCGGGGGAGGGTGGGCATTGCCCTGGGTATGTGTCTTGTCCCGCTTCCTGGGCATTATAACTGGGGGAGGATGGGCATTGCCCCGGGTATGTGCATTGCCCCACTTCCTGGGCATTATAACTGGGGAGGAACATTGCCCTGGGTATGTGTCTTGTCCCGCTTCCTGGCCATTATAATGGGGGGGCATTGCCCTGGTTATGTGCCTTGTCCCACTTCCTGGCCATTATAACGGGGGGGGCATTGCCCTGGGTATGTGCCTTGTCCCTCTTCCTGGGCATTATAGTGGGGGGGCATTGCCCTGTGTATGTGCCTTGTCCCTCTTCCTGGACATTATTACTGGGAAGCAGAGGGGGGTGGGGCGTTAAGATTGGATGAAACCATGAAGATATTGCTAAGCACCAGGAGGCGAGGCTCTAGACAGTATTAGGACTCAGCACCCAGGTGATAACCCTGAGATGGTACCAGGAGATACAGATTTCCCTTGTCTTTACTAGGTTAGGGTTGCAGCAGTAAGGAGGGCCCATCTCCATCACTTCCCCAGATGCTACTGGCTAAGCCTTTGGCTCGATTAGTGTGAGGAGTGAACCTCCTCTGAATAGGCCTGATTCAGCGGGAGGAGGCAGGAGTAAATCATCTTTGGCAAGGCCCGACCCAAAGTCAGGAGACTCTGCCACCAGTCACAGCTCTAGGGCAGGTGAAAAATTAATCAGAGATTTGTAGCTAAAGGAAGGAGCTATGTTTATTTGCCAAGCCAGGAACACTACCAGGAGACCGGGAGCTAACCATAAGGAAAGACACAGGAATAAAAATCCTTGTTTATCAAATGCTAGTTACACTCTCTGGTCCAGACCCCTGAAGGCGCCATGCTTAGCACCGCCCTGGGACTGATGTATGGTGAAGGCATCTGGTCCAGACCCCTGAAGGCGCCATGCTTAGCACCGCCCTGGGACTGATGTACAGTGAAGGATCTCAGGGAGAGGCCAAAGCGAGACCATAAGGACGTACAGTGTGAGATATCACACACAACAAGACCGCGGAGGTCAGCAAAGGACTCACGTGTTCACATGGCTCTGTCAGCTTCTCCATGGAGGGCTGTAGGCCGATCACCTTGTGGTACTCCACCAGGTTAGTGAGCGATGTGTGGACTCTATCCTCCCCCGGGATCACGTAGCGTCCATTTGACTTCATCTCAATCATGTAGTGTAGGCATCGGGCCTCACCCCTATGAAAAAATATGAATTCTTATTAGCATCAAACATGGCCTGGGACCCTTCTCAGAATGGCTCATGGGTGCTACGTCCTGTGGGGTACAGGATGATGTGGTCCCTACAGATGTTTTTGGGGAGCAAGCGGTTTAAAGTGTGTTGGTGAGATAGATATCTTGAAATCAGTTTGTAGCGATCGCCATGTTTGTAGTGAAGGACCCATTACATCACGGATGAACAGAAATCGACGCAGTACTCACCCTAATAAATGGTAGTGTGCAGTGTTCAAAAATACAGGCACCCTAGCAAGGCTGTCCAGCGAGTTGGTCTCTCCTGTGTGCCATGTAGTGGTTTCACCATTGAGGCATTTACACATCACCAGTGATGGAGGTGCTCTCACACACATGCTACAGATTGATTTTTGCAGCTCGCCAGTGATGGGAGGTGCTCTGAAACATGTGCTATGGGTTGAGTTCTGCAGCTGAACAATGAAGGTAGGTGCCCTAACTCACATGATATCGGTTGATCTCTACTGCTCACCAGTGATGTAGGTGCTCTCACACACATGCTACGGGTCAATCTCTGGATCTCACCAGTGGTGGGAGGTGCTTTCATCCATGCTACGGGTTGATCTCTGCAGCTCACCAGTGATGGAGGTGCTCTCACACACATGCTATGGATTGATTTCTGCAGCTCGCCAGTGATGGGAGGTGCTCTGAAACATATGCTATGGGTTGAGTTCTGCAGCTGACCAATGAAGGCAGGTTCTCTAACTCACATGCTATGGGTTGATCTCTACAGCTCACCAGTGATGGGAGGTGCTCTCACCCACATATTACGGGTTGATCGCTGCAGCTCACCAGTGGCTGGAGGTGCTCTCACCCACATGCTACGGGTCGATCTCTGCAGCTTACAAGTGATGGGAGGAGCTCTCATCAATGCTACGGGTTGATCTCTGCATCTCACCAGTCATGGGAGGTGCTCTCACCCACATGCTACGGGTCAATCTGTGGATCTCACCAGTGGCGGGAGGTGCTCTCACTCACATGCTACAGGTTGATCTCTGCAGCTCACCAGTGATGGGAGGTGCTCTCACACACATGCTACGTGTCAATCTCTGGATCTCTCCAGTGATGGGAGGTGCTCTCACCCACATGCTATGGGTCAATCTCTGGATCTCACCAGTGATGGGAGGTGTTCTCACCCATGCTACGGGATGATGTCAGCAACTCACCAGTCATGGAAGGTGCTCTCACACATGCTATCGGTCGATCTCTGCAGCTCTCCAGTCATGGGAGGTGCTCTCAAAAACATGCTATTGGTCGATCTTTGCAGCTCACCTGTCATGGGAGGTGCTTTCACCCACATGCTACGGGTTTATCTCTGCAACTCACCTGTGATGGGAGGTGCTCTCACCCACATGCTATGGGGTGATATCTGCTGCTCACAGTGATGAGAGGTGCTCTCACCCGTGCTACAGTTGATCTCTGCAGCTCACCAGTCATGTGAGGTGTTCTCACCCATGCTACGGGATGATGTCAGCAACTCACCAGTCATGGAAGGTGCTCTCACACATGCTATCGGTCGATCTCTGCAGCTCTCCAGTCATGGGAGGTGCTCTCAAAAACATGCTATTGGTCGATCTTTGCAGCTCACCTGTCATGGGAGGTGCTCTCACCCACATGCTACGGGTTTATCTCTGCAACTCACCTGTGATGGGAGATGCTCTCACCCACATGCTATGGGGTGAAATCTGCTGCTCACAGTGATGAGAGGTGCTCTCACCCGTGCTACAGTTGATCTCTGCAGCTCACCAGTCATGGGAGGTGCACTCACCCACATGCTACAGGTCGATCTCTGCCGCTCACAGTGATGAGAGGTGCTCTCACCCGTGCTACAGTTGATCTCTGCAGCTCACCAGTCATGGGAGGTGCTCTCACACCCATGCTACGGGTCGATCGCTGCAGCTCACCAGTGTCTGGAGGTGCCCTCACCCACATGCTATGGGTCGATCTCTGCAGCTTACAAGTGATGGAAGGTGCTCTCACCCACATGCTACGGGTCGATCTCTGCAGCTCACCAGTGATGAGAGGTGCTCTCACAAACATGCTACGGGTCGATCTCTGCCACTCACCAGTGATAGGAGGTGCTCTCACACACATGCTTCGGGTCAATCTCTGGATCTCACCAGTGATGGGAGGTGCTCTCACCCACATGCTCCAGGTCGATCTCTGCAGCTCACTAGTGATGGGAGGTGCTCTCACATACATGCTACGGGTCGATCTGTGCTGCTCACCAGTGATGGGAGGTGCTCTCACCCACATGCTACAGGCTGATCTCTGCAGCTTTCCAGTGATGGGAGGGGCTCTCACACACATGCTACAGGTTGATATCTGCCGCTCACCAGTGATAGGAGGTGCTCTCACACACATGCTACGGGTTGATATCTGCCACTCACCCGTGATAGGAGGTGCTCTCTCACACATGCTACGGGTCAATCTCTGGATTTCACCAGTGGTGGGAGGTGCTCTCACTCACATGCTTCAGGTTGATCTCTGCAGCTCACCAGTGATGGGAGATGCTCTCACCCACATGCGACGGGTCAATCACTGCATCTCACCAGTGGTGGGAGGTGCTCTCACCCATATGCTATGGGGTGATACCTGCTGCTCACCAGTGATGGGAGGTGCACTCACCCACATGCTACAGGTCGATCTCTGCCGCTCACAGTGATGAGAGGTGCTCTCACCCGTGCTACAGTTGATCTCTGCAGCTCACCAGTCATGGGAGGTGCTCTCACACCCATGCTACGGGTCGATCGCTGCAGCTCACCAGTGTCTGGAGGTGCCCTCACCAACATGCTACGGGTCGATCTCTGCAGCTTACCAGTGATGGGAGGTGCTCTTACCCATGCTACGGGTCAATCTCTGGATCTAACCAGTGATGGGAGGTGCTCTCACCCACATGCTACAGGTCAATCTCTGCCACTCACCAGTGATGGGAGGTGCTCTCACCCACATGCTACAGGTTGATCTCTGCAGCTCACCAGTGATGGGAGGTGCTCTCACCCACATGCTACAGGTTGATCGCTGCAGCTCACCAGTGGCTGGAGGTGCCCTAACCCACATGCTACGGGCCAATCTCTGCAGCTTACCAGGGTCGATCTCTGCTGCTCACCAGTGATGGGAGGTGCTCTCACATGCATGCTATGGGTCGATCTCTGCCGATCACCAGTGATGGGAGGTGCTCTCACCCACATGCTGCGGGTCGATCTCTGCCGCTCACCAGTGATGGGACGTGCTCTCACCCACATGCTACGGGCTGATCTCTGCAGCTCACCAGTAGTGTTGGAGAAGCTCTTACCTGTAGGATAAGGTGTATCCTTCCCTGGTTTGGCTTAGTCGGATAAGGAAAGAGCCCAGTGGCTTCTCCACTAGCATATTCTCAGCTTCTCTGTGACATGAGAGCAAGAAAAAGAACAAAATAAGTTATATTAGTGATGGTTTTATGCACCTTAAGTTTACTGACACTTTAAATTTTAATTACCACTGAATGGACTTCTTTTTCACTTCTCTTCTAGTGTGACACGGCGCACACAGTGATTCAGGTTAGAAGGCTGACGTTTGGCCAGAACTTGGGGTAAATGGAGACATCATAAAAATAAGGCTGTCTTTTATTGAGACAGCGAGGACAACGATCTGTTCTCTTCACACAATTCTTTACAGTTCATAAATACACATTGTGACAGCAAACAGTGTATGGCAGCACACGTATTCAGTGAAAACTGGCTGTGCTCCCCCGCCGGACTTCTGCACATGTGCAGCAGGGCAGAAGAAATTCTTAGGGGTCTGAGCATCAAGTGCGAGGGTAAGCCCAAGCACCTCTGACAAAAAAATGAAATCAACAACTTTTCTTTTGTTGGGAGTGTTCGCATTTCCCTGGGAAGGTAATCGCATGGGTTACCATTATGCCTTAGAGATGCCCGGGTTACCAAAGCAGTCTTCTTCTGCCTGGAGCTGAGGGACACACTGTGGTCTACTGTGAATTCACAGTCTGAGAGGAACAGCCTTGGGGGTACTCTGAGCACCGGTTGTGAGGTGGTGGCAGGGTAAGCTAGCTCAGAGGTGGCGCACACCACCACCACTCCACCCCCACCCTGACCTATGCAACACTGTTGGTACAGACATTTACACAATTCAGCATCAGGAGATCTGCATCCCACCAGTGCACAGCCAGGCAGAAGCAAGTGACTCAGGGGTCAGAGGAACAGAACAGTGATAGTACCAATGGTAACACTCCTGTGACTGAAGACTGATGCCAGTGGCAGGAGTGTGGTTCAGACCTAGTGTCCTGTCTGCTCTGCAATAGGACTTCAAGTCTGTTTGACACTCCATCAACCCCTGCTTCTGAAATTACAGACATGAGAGGGGAGCACCCCTCTGTACCTCATGAAAAAGGGAAGGAAAGACTAGAAAAACTGAAACCACTGGCCGCCTGCACTCAGATGGCTTCCTCTGGTCAACTGTAACATTTGCACCATTTACAAAAACACTGGAAATTGTTTTGCCCCGATTTCCCACAGTTGCTTTTGGTTGGGTTTGATTGAGTTTTTTCAGTACAAAAAGAAAAATAAGAAACATCGAGAAAACATAACTACACCATGTGGTTTGCTTCTCTACTACTCTTGGCTTGACTTGCCACACACCTTGGGCAACCTACCGACGGTCTCCATCACATGTGTGCTAGACTCGACTGCTGGGAGCTTGTCCACGGCAGCCTAGTGGGCGACAGGTAAAGGGACAGAAGCAAAGGAGGGCCCTTTTCAGTGAGTAAATCCTACCGCAAAGTGTCGGGAAGCCTCAAGCCTGATTAACCAACTACAGGACAAAGGGCCTGATTTAGATCTCGGCGGAAGGGCTACTCTGTCACAACGGTGACGGAAATCCCATCCACCGAATTATAAATCCTGTTGCATCCAATGGGATTTATATTTCGGTGGATGGGGTATCCATCACCGCTGTGACGGAGTAGCCCTTCCGCCGAGATCTTAATCAGTCCCATGATCTACGTGGTGAGAGATAGGGCCCTGATCACCTTTACCACAACACACTAGGGGTATATGAAGATGATGATCTTACTCAGCTCACACGAGGGAGCTCCCCACCCCTCTCTGAGGGTCCCTGGGAGGCCCTCTCACCATTCCTTATGATATATGGCCCTGATCACCTTCACCACAACACACTAGGCGTATATGAAGATGAGGATCCTCCTCAGCTCACACGAGGGAGCTCCCCACCCCTCTCTGAGGGTCCCTGGGTGGCCCTCTCACCATTCCTTATGATATATGGCTCTGCATTGCAAGGATCCAAGCATAGGTCTGGGAGCTCAAGCAAGGAATGCTCACTTGTGCAACATCCATATGAGGACAGGTATGCCAGTACCCCCTTGGAGGGACATCCAGCTCTTTTACCATCTCAATCCTTCCAAATGGGTATAGGAATAACCAAGCTTTTCCCAACCACAAGATTGCACTGTTTGAGTCCAAACAAGCGAGTCTACTTCTAAAATCTCTGACGTTCCAGCTCCACAGTGTCTCCAACAGAAGTGGTCCATCCCCAGACTCACGGAGAGTGGAGGAGAGGCATGATATGAGGAGATACCCACTAATGGTTCACGCTACGGCCGCCTCTCCATGCCTTTGGTAGTCTCTTAGGGACAGATGTACGACCCTAAATTGCATGCGCAAACTTGTTAGCGACCCGTTTGCGCATGCAAAAATGAATAGGGCCAAGTACAATTCCTATTTAGCGAGTCGCAATTTTTTTGCGACTCGCTAAATAGGAATTGCGACTCGCCTATTAGGAAGGGGACTTTCAAGGGCGTCCCATCCTAATAGCGACTCTCTACTCCCATGTATGAATGTTTTGCAACCACAATTGCGGTCGCAAAACACTCACAATTTACCGCCTTCTTCAAGAGGGTGGTAATGCACTCGCAAATGGGAAGGGGTCCCCACAAGACCCCTTCCCCTTTGCAAATGCAGGGGAAAATATTTTTTAGGGTCAGGCAGTGGTCCCAGGGACCACTACCTGCCCTTAAAAAATGAAAAGTTTCATTTTTTTTCTTAAATGCATCCAGTTTTCCTTTAAGGGAAACGGGCTGCCTTTAAAAAAAAAAAAAACTGCTTTATTTAAAAGCAGTCCCAGACATGGAGGTCTGCTGAGCCCAGCAGGCCACCATCCCTGGGAGGGCCAGCCATTCCCAATGGGGTCGAAATTGTGAGTGCCTCATGAATATTGATGAGGCATGCAATTTGCGACCCCATTGGGAATCGCAAACAGTGTCTCAGACACTGTTGTACATAGCATTTTGCGACTCGCAATCCAGCACAATTTGCGAGTTGCAAATTGTCATGGTCGTACATCTGGCCCCTAGTGCATGTCCGAAACCTCGAGGAGGCACCTTGCAGGCTTATACACTCACCCTCACCTGCCTCTGGGGCTGATGGAGCTACCCATGAGCAACTCTTCTCTAACAGCTTACAGTCTTCACCTGAACTGCATTGAACACACAGATCATGTTGTTCTGCTCCACACCAGACACGCCCAAGCAAGCATCCAGCCAGTCACAGGCTCTCTCCCCATCTCTACTCAGCCTCAGTCTTGCATTCTACGACGCTGTGACTAAAACCCGGCCCTCGCACAACTTGGAAATCCTCTGTCTTCAAGGGCACCTAAGTCCAACTCCCTGGCTACGGAATGCATAATTCAAAATCGTTGCTGACCTGGTCTATGGAAATGCAAGTAAGTATGTTCCCCCATCCACTAACTGGAACACCCGAGACCTGGTCTCAGGAAACATGCTCAAAGACTACTCTAGATGGCATTAGACTGGATAGAAGGGCATAGAGATCCTACAAGGATTGGAGTGCCCGAAGGCTTCATAGACTGCACAGCTGTGGTAGCTGAACCTTAGGAATAAGAACCAAGGATTCCCTGGGGTTTCCATGATATAATGTCCTTATAAGATCATATGAGCCTCGTGGAACAGGAGAAAAACACTCAGGACTTCAATGATCTCAGGCCTGAAGTCCACAAGAGGATGAGAGTTAAAGAAAAGGAATGCGGCTGCCCGCGGCCCCCGCAGGGGGCCACCTAAAAGGGCGGCCCTTTAGTGCCATTTGGGCACAAACGCCACCCCTCCTAGTCTAGTGGTTGGACTCGGGGTAGGAGTCCTTTGCCTCGGCGCACTAGGCGCGTCACTTCCGGCGCACAGAGGTCGGGGGAGGGTACTTATACCTCCCTCCGCCTCTCCGGCGTCCTCTTTGCGCCAGACACGCCGTCAGAAACCCAGATGGGTTCAAGAGATAAGGAAGGAAGACACAAAGGACTTACAGTCGGTTAGGCCTGAGGTCCCTATAAGACCAGATGAACCCCAAGGACAAGGACTGAAGAAAGTCAGGGCTTCCATGATCCTGGACCAGGGTCAGAGATGAGGAATAAAGATGCACAGGGCTTCCATCGTCTCAGGACTGGGGTCCCTATGAGACTGGCCCTGATAACAAGGAATAAAGATGCCCGGGGCTGCACCGCACCAGGACTCTCAGGCTTTGGGTCCAGATGAGACAACTGGACCCGTAGCATAAGGAATGATACACCCAAAGGTTCCATGGCCACAGTTCTGGGTTCCACAGTTGTATCCCGGAGTACAACAAATGAAGACCCTCGAATACGGAATGAATGCACTGAGGGCTTTCATGGTGTCAGACTGGAGCCCACGTGAGAGTAGCTGAGCTGTGAGGTTGCAACATGAAGACATCCAGCCTGGACTACACAAGGGACCAGATGAGCCCAGGTCATAACGATTTAAGACACTGAGGGCCGGATGTACAAAGACTAGGAACAGAAATTTCCAATTATCGATTCCATCTGAGTCACTATTTGGAAATCGCTATTCCTTATGTATGAAATGTTCGGTTTCATACTTGCGATTCCTAGTGGGTCGTAAATTGACTTATCTCATGAATATTAATGAGATAAGTCACACTCTGCGACCCATTAGGAATTGCAGCCATAACAGGGGTGGTGGCCTGGTGAGGTCAGCAGACCACCATGTCTGTGATTGCCTTTCAATAAAGATTTTTTTGTTGTTGTTGTTGAAATGCAGCATGTTTTCCTTAAAGGAAAATGGGCTGAGTTCCAAGAATAAAAAATTAAACGTTTTGTTTCACTTTTCTCTTAAAAAATGTTTTCCCAACATTCACATAGGGGACCCCTTCCAATTTGCAAAGGCATTATCACCAACTTTGAGTTGATGGTTAAGTGCAAATGTTTTTCGATCGCACTTCAGTCACGAAACATTCGTACATACCAATACAATTCTGTATTTGGAAGGGACGCCCTAAACATGCCCCTTGTGAATACCGATTCACAAAACCCAAATTGTGATTCGGTAATGAGTTACCAAATCGCAATTTGGGCTTTGTACATTACAAAAAGCCTTTTTCCGGTTGCAAACGGGCCGATTCGGCCCCTTTGCGACCAGAAAAATGCTTTGTACATATGGCACCTAGTTCTTCGAATAAGGAATGAAAGCAAACATGACAGGGTTTCCCTAATCTTAAACTGGAGTCCACATGAGGCCCGCAGAGCAATGGGATAAGGAATGAATGCACAGTGAGTGAAACATCTCAACCCTGGAGACCACAGAAGTCAGCAGAGTCAACAGTGACATTGGGTAATTCCGAAATAGACTAATCCGTACTCTATGTAGTATTAAAAATAAAGCAAATGACCCGGCATGAACTTCTCTGCAAACAATCAGCCAGGGAAGTACCAGGATCATCAGTGGGAATGAACATAAAGGAAGGACTGCATCACCTGCCCAGGCTTCATTCATCAGAGTTGACTCTACATGGAGAGTTTCCCCTGCCTCTGATGAAACTGACTTCAATTGGGGGTGATGCCTGTGGGTGGAGAGATACTACACACTTATATCTGTCTCACTGTCCTCCCACTGGCCTCTACTTCCAGTGGCCTCTCCTTGCATTGCCTCCTCCTCCCACTGGCCTCTCCTTGCACTGGCTCCTCCTCCCACTGGCCTCTACTTTCATTGGCCTCTCCTTACACTGGCTCCTCCTCCCACTGGCATCTACTTTCATTGGCCTCTCATTACACTGGCCTCTCCTTATACTCTTGCTCACATTGGCCTCTCCTTACATTGACTCTACCTCTCTCTGTCCTCTCATTACACTGGCTCCTCCTTTCATTTGTCTCTCCTCACACTGGCTCTTCCTTTCATTGGTCTCTCCTCACACTGGCTCCTCCTCCCATTGGCCTCTCCTCGCACTGGCTCTTCCTCCCATTGGCCTCTCCTCACACTGGCTCCTCCTTTCATTTGTCTCTCCTTACACTGGCTCCTCCTTTCATTTGTCTCTCCTCACACTGGCTCTTCCTTTCATTGGTCTCTCCTCACACTGGCTCCTCCTCCCATTGGCCTCTCCTCACACTGGCTCTTCCTCCCATTGACCTCTCCTCACACTGGCTCCTCCTTTCATTTGTCTCTCCTCACACTGGCTCCTCCTTTCATTTGTCTCTCCTCACACTGGCTCCTCCTTTCATTTGTCTCTCCTCACACTAGCTCCTCCTTTCATTGGTCTCTCCTCACACTGGCTTTTCCTTTCACTGGCTTCTCCATTCAATTGCATCTCTTCAAATTGGCTTGTGCTCCAGTTGGGGGCTCCTTACACTGGTTCAACTTCCATTAACAAAAAGATAATGTGAGGAAATGTGGTGTATTATATGGTGTGGTTGTGCGACCTCACCATGTAACACACTTACCAGCCCCTAGAAGACCGTTGGGTTTCGTTTGTCAAACCCTCAGCTCAACCCTGGGTAGCTGTGGCTCTGAGCAGCTGTGGCTCTGAGCAGCTGTGGCTCTGAGCAGCTGTGGCTCTGAGCAGCAAGGTTCACACAAAGGAACACATGTAAAGCATTTAAACAACACCACAACAATTAAAGAAGAAATCGACATGAAACTCAAGAAACCCAACATCAATTTATAAATATACATTGTATTTTTAGAAACCACAAGGAAAAAGATCCACCGGAGCGTTCTGAATATATAGAATTTACAAGGTATAGTAAATCAAAGCATTTCATTCAACCTTGAACAAGCACTGGCAAATTCAACAAATTTGCCACTAAAACGTTTTCACTAAAAAAGTTGGGCTGTTTGAAATGCTGTTACTTAGAGTCACTTCAGGTGATCAACTCCAGTAGAGAGCCAGTCAGGGGCACCAGCAAGGTCCTCAGAAACAGTTATCTCAACAGGTGAAGCAGTCTTCAGGCAGTTCCAGGCACTTTTATCTGTTGTGGTGGTTTCATATGGAGGTGGTCCTGATGCAAGGGATGAAGGATGCTAAAGATGTTCAAGGATGCTGTGGATGTGATGAAGCCTTTCTGTGGCAACTTCTCGGTCCACGAAAGGGGGTGAGGCATGTAGGAAGGTGGAATCTGACTATATGGTTGCCCCCACTTTTTTTATGGTGTTTTGCTGGTTTATGACTTAGTTGGACTGGGATCCTGCTATTCAGGGCCCCAGTCTATCTGCTTCCTCTATAAAATGGTTTCCATGTGCCCTAGGCACATCTCTGATTGGAATCTGAGTGCCCTTATAAGTCCCTAGTATATGGTATACTATGTACCCAGGGCATAGGTACCTCAGAGGCCTACCAGGGGCTGCAGCATGTAGTGTGCCACCCCTGGAAGGCCATCCAAAATGACACCACAGGTCTGCTACTGCAGCCTGAGTAAGGTGGTGCATGCACCCCTTACAGTGGTATAGGCTACCTATATCACTACCATTGCACACACATATAAACCTATAAGTCACTCCTATGGCAGGCCTTACCAATCCTGAAGGAAGAGTGCTTGGTTTTTATGTGAGAGGGTGCCCCTGCATGAGCAGAGCCCCTCTGCAGCGTTCGGAGTCCCTCCTCTGATGCGGTTTGTGGTACAGCCTGAAGATATACTCTTAAGTGCATTATATCCTCGCGGTACAATGCTAACTTTGGACTGGCTGCACCAAAACATGTCGTGTTTGGTGTCAAACATCTTGGAATACTACTCCTCCCGCCAGTCCTGGCGGCGGGGGTAGCATTCCACCCTTCTAGAGGGAGAGACATGTACACACCGGGCTACCCGGTAACTTCTTTCCAGAGCCCTGGCATCACAAAATGGATGCTGCTGCCACAGACACGGGTCTGGCCTCCTGCTGCTGACTGAAACTCCAGCAGGGGAGGCCTGGACAATAGGTTTCCTGTCGCAGGGAGGTGTAACCACCTCCCCAGACAGGATAATGTGTATTGGGGCTCGGCGGGAGCACTCTCTGGTGCTCAGAAGTCCTGCACTGGGGGCACACTTGGTGTCCCTGTGCATATGCCAGTTCAAACCGGTTGCAGGGGCTACCTGCCCCTGCTCTGGCGCGAAACTGGACAAAGGGAATGGGTGTAACCACCCCTCTTCCCTGACCCTCCCATAGGTGGGTCCCCAGAGTATGTCCAACCCCCTAACTTAGGACAAGTATGGGACCCCAGTCCTTAGGACTTTAGATTACCCTGGACGAAACTCTGACACTGAATCCTGGACCTTCGACGCTCTACCTGAAGATTAGAGGACTGAAGAATCTCCCTTGGGGTCAAGGAGTGACTCCCCTGCTTGGCAGGCACCTAAGAAGCAATTGTACGGTCTGCATCGCTGAAGCTCCCGCCGGACGCCGAAGTCTTTGCATCACCAGAGATGGATTTCCAGACTTCCCCGAGGCCGCCCTGAGTCCCCAGCAAAGCTGAGGCCCGTAGCTGTCGTGGGTAACGTGGAACCGTGACCGCTGGACACCGAGTACTTTTGCAAGTGCATCTTCTTCCTGGTCTCCCACGCAGTTGTGCTTTGAGCTCCGAGTAGCCCCCGCCTCCAGCACCGACTGCACCGAAGATCACTGGCCTCCACTCCACGAGTGTCCTGTGAGCCAGCTCTAAGTGCGTCCACTCGAGGCTCCTTCGCAGTCGCTAGTTCGTTGGCTAGTGGGCCCTCCCGAAGGCAACTCTAATTCTGCTTGGGCTTCCCTGGTTGCTCCAGACGTGCCCTGACTTACCCTCGCTGGGTGAGTCCCCCAGACCTTGCTGGTCTACGAGACTTTGTTTCTACGAGACTTGCCGTTGCCAAGGCTTGTTGGGTCCAATCCGGTCGCCGACACCCCTGCAATCGACAGACGTGGTGGGACAGCTCGAATCCAGCTCCTGGTCGTCGTCGACGCCCCCTGGACCTCGTGGCTGAAGAGTCAAGACGACCGTCAACCTACCTGAAGCACCCGACATCGGTGGGCACCTGCTCATCGCCTTCCTGGTCACTGGCTAGTGACCCAGACTCTGTCCCCTCTGCTTTCAGGTTCTTCAGATCTTCGATCCACCCTTGGATCCACCCGAACACTTTCGACTTGGTCGCCAGCAGCACTTTGCAGCAGATCGCCATTGAAAACGACGACGAAACCCGACCCCGAAAGACACCTATGCACCCGGCTTCCTGGGTGAGGTAACTCGAGTACTCCGGTGCTCCCGTGGGTATAGACTCTAGAACAACCTAGTTCTAAAGGGGTTTGCTCCAAGTCCTCCTCTAAGTGTCCTTTTTCTGTAAAACTCCAACCGCGACATTCCCCATAGAAGTCAACGGCGGCTCGCGGCTGTGTTCTCACACTGCACGCGTCCCCCGTGGGTCCCCTGTGTCACTACCTTGTGTGGTCCCTTGAGGGCCAAGCACTTCTACAGGCTCTAGGCCTTGTGTCTAGCTCAGTCGTGGTTCTTATACCACTTTATTGGTATATGGTTTGGTACGCCCCTAGGGCTCAAACGTGTATTTGTGCTATTACTGTTGATAACTGACTTGTAACTTATGTACTTCAAACTCTAGCCTCATAAAGAGAATAGAGGGGTGTGTTTAAGACTAAATACATATATTTTATATATATACACCTGGTGTGGTCCTCTTTCATTTGGTCACTCAAGAGATTATAGACTGGTAAAACAAGCTGCTTTACATTCCTCCAAGACTTAGCCTGAAGGCTGCTCTCCATAGCTACCACTAGGATAGCTTTCAATAAAGGTTGTCTTTAACCTATCTCCAATAAGGGGTTGTTTGGACTGGTGCAAGGTGCCCACTATAATTAGTGGACAGCATATACCAGGCCAACTTCTCACAAGGCAGTCCTGGCCACAGGGTCGATTTCCCTCAAAGTCCTCTCTGGGCTGGTAGAAGTCCAGTCACCACTGGGCTACCAGTCGCCCGGTATCATGATCAAAACCAAATCATTACCGTGGCAACCATTCAGCTTCTGGATGACCAAGCTGCACCCAAACAACTCCCCGGGCTCAGAGAACTCAAGTGCCACTTTGAGTGTTGGGTGCTAGTGTCTGGAGCTGCCTGACGACTTTTGGCGGTAAATTGAAGATTCTGGGCTGCCAACTTGCCCTAGCAGGCTTCTTAGCTTTTGTGGCCATGATGTGAACAGGAGGTCAGCCAACTAACCCTTGGAGACAGTTTGCTTTGGTTGTGACCTGGAGACTTCTCCATGAGCAGGACAAATCAGGAACAGTCCCTTCTCCTTCCCTAGCCACCAGGTTCAGCAGGTGCAGTACATGACGGTGCAGCCTCTCTTTGCTGGTTTTACGGTGCAGCAGGAAAGTTCTTCTTTGGGCCTTCTTCCAGTCCAGAGCAGATTGGAGTTTGGGTGCCAGGGGTGCCCTATTTATGAACAATGCTCTCAGAGTTGGCACGGTCAGAGCCAATGGGCTACTAGGTTCCCTCCCTCTTGATGACCACTTCCTGGGAAGTGTGGCATCTAGCTAGACCAAGATGCCCATTCCCAACATGGCAGAACCCTTCTCTCTGCGTCCAGAGCTCCCTAGCCCAACCAAGAGGTGTGGCTACCAACAGTGGCAGCTCCTCTGCTAAGGCGGAGAAGCGTCGCCCCACTGCCAGGTGCAGCAAAGAAAGGAAAAAATAAACTGATAAAAACGGAAAGTTATTATCATTTTATTTTTCCCTCCTTCTGGGTGAGGGGGCTCACCTGCAGAGGAGGAGTGGTAGACACTCCTGTGCACAGTGACTGTTTCGTCGGCCCTTTCGGGCCGCCCAAAACAGTCATGCGCACTAACTACCCTGATCTCCATGCAGGCTGCATTACAGCCTGCATCAAGAACATGCCCACCCCTACAGCCCAGCCCCTGGCTGAGCGCAGTGTCACGGCGCTCAGACCAATCACAATCCAATGGAGCGTTGTGATTGGCTTAGGGGTGGGAGCCTGGCTGCCTGGCTGCCTGCTTCCTGTTCCGACCTGGAGTCGGACACAGGCGAGCAGGAGAGAAGACGCGGCCCCTGGCTACCAAGGGGGCTACATGTCCCTGGAAAACTGGTTTGGCAACAGGTTTCCCCAATCCTTTCCGGGTGCAGTCGGTACTCCAGGCGCGAGGAACTGCTGCCGTAAGGCGAGAGCGGTGCCCCATCCCTGAGCTGCATCCCAGGATAAGGTGTGTGATTTCCTGTAATGTACAGATACCACCAGTGAATCACGGAAGAATAAGATCACTGGTTTTGTACTTTGTATCGTTCATTGCTTAGAGTTTTCTAAGATTTTTTTTCTCATTATCTCCACGTTCTTCTAACACTTTTCATCACGATCTATATTAGTGTGAGAAAAGACTAATATATCAAACAGCAGCACAACCTGGTCCTGAAGAAAGCCTCACCACCTCTAAGGAGGGTCAAAAGGCTGAAACATGAAGACCTTGTTATTCTTGTTACCAACCTGCAGGTATACATTACCCCTGCTAGTGCTATTTGTTTTAATCCTGGCACCAGGACGAGCTAATAAAGTTGTATTACGTACCTGGTAGCTAGTTTTACCCCACATCCTCACTACCTTAGTTTCTTTTGCGCTGCATACCTCACCCCTAGTTTTTAGGTCGAGCCTAGAGTAGCGCGCTTGCGCTGCTCTGCGAGACTTTATGTAGGTGGTTTTCAAAGCTGACCACACGCTCGTGCACAATGGCCTTTTCCGTGCGGTTACCCGCGGGCGCGATGCACGAGCGTGTGGTCAGCTGTCCAGCGCGTCACTTGTTTTTGTCTAGCTTTTGCCGGTTCATGCCTCAGCTGCATTCCAGGCAGCGCGCGCACGCACGCACCACTCCTGGGCTTGTTTCGTTCCTCTCTGAAATTTACTCGCTACAGTGGTCTGTTGGAAGTGCGCATGCGCCGCACTGCCTTTGCCATTGGTGAAGCGTCCTTTCCCGACGTGCCTTCTGATTTTGCTCGAGTGGTTTGTACACAAAATGGCTGGAGCCCCTAATCCGATCTAGCCCTTTTTCGACTGCCCGTCCTGGTGAGTCACAGCGCCCATGGGGAACCGCGTGAAGAGACCGCAAGGTTCCCAGTAACCTGTTACAATAGTATTAAGTTTGCCCTGTAAGCCAGACTTTGACAGTGTTGCCAGGTCCCCATCTTTGGCTAAGTGCATCCTCTGCACATAAGAGCTAGCCCTGCCGTAAAGGGCTGTAGTCAGCCTACGCTCTTTATCATCGCCTCCAAAAGTAGCCTGCTTCTCGCCAGTGCATCTCCGTCATTAAATTGTTGTTCCAGGCCTGTGCAGTGCAGGTCAGTGTCCTCAAAGGTTTACCTCCGTTCGCCCCGTGCAGTCCCCAGCTCAAACCTACCCGGTTCATCACCCTGCAAACGCCTGGTGCCACTCCTGCACCCCTCCCAAAAGGGCTACTTTTCGGTGCAGCTTGTTGCCTACCCCCAAATGAGCTCATCGTACCCGGTGCTATATCGTGCGAAAAATGTTGCCCCGTGCTAACCTGTGCCCCTGAGAAGGTTGTCTTAATCTTATCAAAATCGCGACACCATCCCCTGATTTATTTATTTATGCATTTTTATATAGCGCGGATATTACCCAGAGGTGTCAGAGCGCTTTCGTTACATGAGAAATTGAGAATAACAGGGTACTAAGTGACGGTATCTATAGCTACTATGGTTACTCATGGTGAGAGTTAAGTATTTACAAATTACCTATTCTTACAAATTGCATATTTAGAAATTTTAATGCGATTAAGGTTACACAAAACCATATTTACAGAGTTAATGCGGAAAGGTCGTTATAACTTGAGAGTGCCATTTAACAGTCTGGGTCACTCCAGGGTCACTTCATTAAATGTGAGGGCATATGCCTAATGGGGAGCTTGCCAAGGAGAGATTATTGAGAAAAATTTCTTTGGAAGAGGTGAGTTTTAAGGTCCTTTTTGAAGATCGATCCGGAAAGAGGTGGCGGTGCGAAGGTTTGGAGGTGGTGATTCCCAAATTCTAGTCGCATTACTTGAGAAAGATTGCGCCATTAGCCTTTCCTGTTTGAGGTTCGAGCAGTAGATTTTCAATATTTCGTGATGGTCTAGAGCCACCAGGTATCTTTAGTTTATTTGCTAGGTTGGAAGGGGTGGAAGTGTGAATGGCTTTATGGGTGATACAAGCAGTCTTGAATATGTTTCTAGCTTCAATGGGAATCCAGCGAAGAGTTATCAACATAGGTGTGATATAGTCATTTCTTTTGGCCCTGTAGACGAAACGCGCTGCATAGTGGAGGAAGAATTTTAAAGGAGATAAGTGGGTCTTTAGGAGGCATGCAGGGAGAGAAATACAGCAGTCCAGTCTGGAGAGTACCATAGATTGGACAAGAGTTTTCAGATCTTGTTTAGGAATGTAAAGTCGGATCCCCCTGAGAAGGCGCCTTTGGAAGCTTACATTCTTGGCCACGGTGTTGATTTGGGAGTGGAGGGTAAATCTTTTGTCCAGGATGACACCTAGGGATTTCACACTGTCAACAATGGTGGGTTTACTGTTAAGAATGGTCAGATTATCCATCCATGATTGAACATGAATTGTAGAGTTTGAGATAGAGATAAGAAGGAATTCGGTCTTGGAGGGATTCAGTGGCTGAAGAGTCAAGACGACTGTCAACCTACCTGAAGCACCCGACATCGGTGGGCATCTGCTCATCGCCTTCCTGGTCACTGGCTAGTGACCCAGACTCTGTCCCCTCTGCTTTCAGGTTCTTCAGATCTTCGATCCACCCTTGGATCCACCCGAACACTTTTGACTTGGTCGCCAGCAGCACTTTGCAGCAGATCGCCATTGAAAACGACGACGAAACCCGACCCCGAAAGACACCTATGCACCCGGCTTCCCTGGGTGAGGTAACTCGAGTACTCCGGTGCTCCCGTGGGTATCGACTCTAGAACAGCCTAGTTCTAAAGGGGTTTGCTCCAAGTCCTCCTCCAAGTGTCCTTTTTCTTTAAAACTCCAACCGCGACATTCCCCATAGAAGTCAACAGCGGCTCACGGCTGTGTTCTCACACTGCACGCGTCCCCCGTGGGTCCCCTGTGTCACTACCTTGTGTGGTTCCATGAGGGCCAAGCACTTCTATAGGCTCTAGGCCTTGTGTCTAGCTCAGTCGTGGTTCTTATACCACTTTATTGGTATATGGTTTGGTACGCCCCTAGGGCTCAAACGTGTATTTGTGCTATTACTGTTGATATTCAACTTGTAACTTATGTACTTCGAACTCTAGCCTCATAAAGAGACTAGAGGGGTGTGTTTAAGACTAAATACATATATTTTATATATATACCTGGTGTGGTCCTCTTTCATTTGGTCACTCAAGAGATTATAGACTGGTAAAACAAGCTGCTTTACATTCCTTCAAGACTTAGCCTGAAGGCTGCTCTCCATAGCTACCACTAGGATAGCTTTCAATAAAGGTTGTCTTTAACCTATCTCCAATAAGAGGTTGTTTGGACTGGTGCAAGGTGCCCACTATAATTAGTGGACAGCATATACCAGGCCAACTTCTCACAGTCAAGTGTAACAATGAATGAGTCAACAGAAGCCGACGCTCACCTGCGGCTGATCATCCCATGCAGCCATGGGGGGTAGTCGCCGTCCCGGATCACTTTGCAGGCCTGTGTGTCCCTAAACCAGCGTAAGGTCTCGCTCCTCTTCAGCTTCCTCATCTGCTCTTCCTCTGCCTTGTGCAGGGGCCTGTCCGTACCTGCAGAGGTCCTGTTGTCGAAGGGCATCAGCTGGGGAAGAAATTCAGGCAGGTGAGAAGGTTGTTGGTGGGGATACAACACACATGTTCAGCTATTCACACATCACTAGACATGACACCGGCAGGCACTCTTAGCACAATCTTCACTGCCAGGTTCAACCACCGACACCATCTGCTTTTGTGCGGGGCATCAGATGGAGAAGGAGGCCAGCCAGAAGGTTAGAGTGTCGGTAGTGGGTAAACAACAATCATGTTCAGCCTGTCACACGTACACAAGACATGACACCGGCGGGTACTCTTACAACAGCCTTTACTGCCAATTCCACCCAACACAACCCTCTACTCTTGAGTGGGGCAACAAGACCTTTAACTACAAAAGGATTTAAACTGATGCAGGTGGCAGAAGACCATGGAATTATCGACATCACCCTTGACTCCAGATTCATGATTCTCAAAGACATATACTGCGCTGCATCAGTTCCTTAGCGTCCAGCTACAGATCTCAAGGTACTTGTGTTGCTCAAACCTGCCTGGTCATCTTCCTCCTTCTGATGGACCAGACCAATATAAGGAGTGGATTTACATTCATTTGATTTAAACAATGCACTGAACTCAGATAGAAAACTTTGTTTTGGTTGAATCAGCAGTGGGAATGGGTTTCCTTCACAAGAATAAACGAGTAGTATTTGTTTATGGGAATCCTGAGATATACAAAAACAAAACTGTGAATGGGAAGTCCCTGAGTGAGTCTGGATCCTCTCACAGACCAGATGGACTGGGGCAGGGTCAATCGCAGTCATAGAGGCTGGTAAGTGCATTGTAGAACTCTGAAGAACTCAAAAACGGTACAAGGCAAGGCCTTGCAGACAAAAAGTAGCAACTTGAGATTCCGGAGGCTTCGGTTCACACAGGGGACTGGCTCAAGGACTTCAGGGTGCCTTGAAGACAGCCAGACAGCACATTGCTAATGAAGTGCATGGAAGCTGTGAGCAAGCAAACATAAGGAACTGCAGGGTGCCGGGCTCTCCAATGCTGGTTCAATGCCTTTTCTCTGGAGCTTGCCACCCTCCTGAAGAGTGCAGGGCTCTCCAAGTCTGGTTCAATACCTCTTTGCAGGAGCTTTCTTCCCTCCTGATGTGTGCCGGGCTCTCCAAGGCTGGTTAAAAGCCTCCTCTCAGAGCTCCCCACCCCCCTGAAGAGTGCCGGGCCCTCCAAGGCTTATTCAATGCCTCCGCTAAGAGGTCAAAGCCTTCCTGAAGGGTGCCGGGCTCTCCAAGGCTGGTTCAATGCCTTGTCTCAGGAACCTGCTGCACTCCTGAAATGTTCAGCTCCTCCACTAAGGGTAGGGTACAGGGCTCTCCAGAGCAGTTCATTGCCTCTTCTCGGGAGCTCGCTGCCCTCCTGAAGGGTACAGGGCTCTCCAGGGCAGTTCATTGCCTCTTCTCGGGAGCTTGCTAACCT
Organism: Calotriton arnoldi; assembly: GCA_963921515.1. Lineage (NCBI taxonomy): Eukaryota > Metazoa > Chordata > Amphibia > Caudata > Salamandridae > Calotriton > Calotriton arnoldi. Next base: position 41,298 of record CAWUFW010022830.1, on the reverse strand, counting down.
CCTGAAGGGTGCCAGGCTCTCCAAGGCTGGTTCAATGTCTCCTCTCCGGAGCTCGCTGCCCTCCTGAAAGATACAGGGCCCGCCAAGGCAGTTCATTGCCTCTTCTGGGGAGCTTGCTGCCCTCCTGAAGGGTGCCGGGCTCTCCAAGGCTGGTTCAATGTCTCCTCTCCGGAGCTCGCTGCCCTCCTGAAGGGTACAGTGCTCTCCAGGGCAGTCCATAGCCTCTTCTCTGGAGCTTGCTGCCCTCCTGAAGGGTGCCGGGATCTCCAAGGCTGGTTCAATGTCTCCTCTCCGGAGCTCGCTGCCCTCCTGAAGGGTGCAGGGCTCTCCAGGGCAGTTCATTGCCTCTTCTCGGGAGCTTGCTGCCCTCCTGAAGGGTGCCGGGCTCTCCAAGGCTGGTTCAATGTCTCCTCTCCGGAGCTCGCTGCCCTCCTGAAGGGTACAGGGCTCTCTAAGGCAGTTCATTGCCTCTTCTCGGGAGCTTGCTGCCCTCCTGAAGGGTGCCGGGCTCTCCAAGGCTGGTTCAATGTCTCCTCTCCGGAGCTCGCTGCCCTTCTGAAGGGTGCAGGGCTCTCCAGGGCAGTTCATTGCCTCTTCTCGGGAGCTTGCTGCCCTCCTGAAGGGTGCCGGGCTCTCCAAGGCTGGTTCAATGTCTCCTCTCCGGAGCTCGCTGCCCTCCTGAAGGGTGAAGGGCTCTCCAAGGCAGTTCATTGCCTCTTCTCGGGAGCTTGCTGCCCTCCTGAAGGGTGCCGGGCTCTCCAAGGCTGGTTCAATGTCTCCTCTCCGGAGCTCGCTGCCCTCCTGAAGGGTGCAGTGCTCTCCAGGGCAGTCCATAGCCTCTTCTCTGGAGCTTGCTGCCCTCCTGAAGGGTGCCGGGATCTCCAAGGCTGGTTCAATGTCTCCTCTCCGGAGCTCGCTGCCCTCCTGAAGGGTGCAGGGCTCTCCAGGGCAGTTCATTGCCTCTTCTCGGGAGCTTGCTGCCCTCCTGAAGGGTGCCGGGCTCTCCAAGGCTGGTTCAATGTCTCCTCTCCGGAGCTCGCTGCCCTCCTGAAGGGTGCAGGGCTCTCCAAGGCAGTTCATTGCCTCTTCTCGGGAGCTCGCAGCCCTCCTGAAGGGTGCAGGGCTCTCCAAGGCTGTTCATTGCCTCTTCTCGGGAGCTCGCTGCCCTCCTGAAGGGTGACGGGCTCTCCAAGGGTGGTTCAATGTCTCCTCTCCGGAGCTTGCTGCCCTCCTGAAGGGTAAGAGGCCCTCCAGGGCAGTTCATTGCCTCTTCTCGGGAGCTTGCTGCCCTCCTGAAGGGTACAGGGCTCTCCAGGGCAGTTCATTGCCTCTTCTCTGGAGCTTGCTGGCCTCCTGAAGGGTGCCGGGCTCTCCAAGGCTGGTTCAATGTCTCCTCACCAGAGCTCGCTGCCCTCTTGAAGGGTGCCGGGCTCTCCAAGGCTGGTTCAATGTCTCCTCTCCGGAGCTCGCTGCCCTCCTGAAGGGTACAGGGCTCTCCAGGGCAGTTCATTGCCTCTTCTCGGGAGCTTGCTGCCCTCCTGAAGGATGCCGGGCTCTCCAAGGCTGGTTCAATGTCTCCTCTCTGGAGCTCGTTGCCCTCCTGAAGGCTGCCGGGCTCTCCAAGGCTGGTTCAATGTCTCCTCTCCGGAGCTCGCTGCCCTCCTGAAGGCTGCCGGGCTCTCCAAGGCTGGTTCAATGTCTCCTCTCCGGACCTTGCTGCCCTCCTGAAGGGTACAGGGTTCTCCAGGGCAGTTCATTGCCTCTTCTCGGGAGCTTGCTGCCCTCCTGAAGGGTGCCGGGCTCTCCAAGGCTGGTTCAATGTCTCCTCTCCGGAGCTCGCTGCCCTCCTGAAGGGTGCCGGGCTCTCCAAGGCTGGTTCGATGTCTCCTCTCCGGAGCTCGCTGCCCTCGTGAAGGGTACAGGGCTCTCCATGGCAGTTCATTGCCTCTTCTCTGGAGCTTGCTGCCCTCCTGAAGGGTGCTGGGCTCTCCAAGGCTGGTTCAATGTCTCCTCTCCGGAGCTCGCTGCCCTCCTGAAGGGTGCCGGGCTCTCCAAGGCTGGTTCAATGTCTCCTCTCCGGAGCTCGCTGCCCTCCTGAAGGGTACAGGGCTCTCCAGGGCAGTTCATTGCCTCTTCTCTGGAGCTTGCTGCCCTCCTGAAGGGTACAGGGCTCTCCAGGGCAGTTTCTTGCCTCTTCTCGGGAGCTTGCTGCGCTCCTGAAGGGTGCCGGGCTCTCCAAGGCTGGTTCAATGTCTCCTCACCGGAGCTCGCTGCCCTCCTGAAGGGTGCCGGGCTCTCCAAGGCTGGTTCAATGTCTCCTCTCCGGAGCTTGCTGCCCTCCTGAAGGGTACAGGGCTCTCCAGGGCAGTTCCTTGCCTCTTCTCGGGAGCTTGCTGCCCTCCTGAAGGGTACAGGGCTCTCCAGGGCAGTTCCTTGCCTCTTCTCGGGAGCTTGCTGCCCTCCTGAAGGGTGCAGGGCTAACAAAGGCTGGTACAATGCCTCCTCTCAGAGCTCAATTATTTACTTTATTTATTTATTCATAGGGCGCAACATTCATCCAAAAGGATATCACGGCGCTGGGAGGTCAAATCCATAGTGAGGGTGAGGTAGTGTTAGATGCCACTGTGTCCGGAACTAAACCCTAGGGAACAGATGGGTTTTCTAAATGACATGTAACCATCCGTAAGACGTAATTCTAGCGGTAGTTCGTTCCATTGAATTGCTGCCAGGTGGGAGAAAGCACGCCCCCCTGTCCTGGCTTTCTTAATGCATTTGGTCTTGTCCCCTGCCTGGTTGCATGACCTTAAATTCCGGGTAGGGGCATAGAATTGGAGTTTGTCTTGTAATATTCTGGGACCGCGATGGTGTAGGGCTTTGTGTGCACGGCTCAAGAGCTTGAATCTGGCTCCCTCCTGAAGGGTGCTGGCTCTCCAAGAATGGTTCAGTGCCTCCTCTCGGAGCTTGCCACTCTCCTGAAGGGTGAAGAGCTTTCCTAGGGTGATTCAACGCTTCATCTCCAAAGGTCGCTGCCCTCCTGAATGGTGCAGGACTCTCAAAGGGTGGTTCAAGGCCTCCTCTCAGAGCTTGCCACACTCCTAAAGGGTGCAGGGCTCTCCAAGGCTGGTTCAATGCTTTTTCCCAGGAGCTTGCTGCCCTCCTGAAGAGTGCTGGGCTCTTCAAGGCTGGTTCAATGCCTTTTCCCAGGAGCTTGCTGCCCTCCTGAAGAGTGCCAGGCTCTTCAAGGCTGGTTCAATGCCTTTTCCCAGGAGCTTGCTGCCCTCCTGAAGAATGCTGGGCTCACCAAGTCTGGTTCAATGTCTTTTTTTGGAGGTTTGATGACTTTTCTTGAGAGCTCGCCAACCTCTGGTAGGGTACCAGGCTCTCCAAGGATGGTTCACGCCTCCTGTTAGAGGTCGCCACACTACTTCAGTGCCTCCTCTTTTATTTATTTATTTTACAGAGTTTTATATAGCGCAAACTTGAGCCGAATCAGGTATCAGGGCGCTTTACATAGCACCAGTTGTATTACATGAGGACACATTCATTTTATGTTAGGCACGGGGAGATTAAGTGATTTGCCCAGAATCACAGGATGTTCAGAGTCATTGCCGAGACTCGAACCCAGTTCCCCAGATTCGAGGTCGACCGCCCTAGCAGTTAGGCCAACTCCTCTCCTCTCTTAGAGCTCACCACCCTCCTGAAGGGTGCAGGGCTCTACAAGGCTGGTTTAATGGCTTTTGCTCAGAAGCTCACCGCCCTCCTGAAGGAACAGGCTCTCCATGGCTGGTTCACTGGCTTTGCTTGGGAGGTCTACGACCTCCTGAAGGTTGCTGGGCTCTCCAAGGCTGGTTCAATGGCTTTGCTCGGGAGCACTCTGCATTCCTGAAGATTGCCGGGCTCTCCATGGCTCGTTCAATGGCTTTGCTCAGGAGCTTGCCGCCCTCTTGAATGGTGCACGGCTATCCAGGGCTAGTTCAATGGCTTTGCTCGTCAGCTCACCCCCATCTTGAAGGGTGCAGGGCTCTCCAAGGCTGGTTCAAAGGCTTTGCTCACAAAGTCGCCGCTCTCCTGAAGGGTGCAGGGCTCTCCAAGGCTTGTTCAATTGCTTTGCTCTGGAGCGCTTTGCCCTACTGAAGGGCTCTTCAAGGCTGGTGCAATGGCTTTGCTCCGGAGCTGCCGCCCTCCTGAAGGGTGCTGGGCTCTCCAATGCTGGTTCAATGGCTTTGCTCTGGAGCTTGCTGCCCTCCTGAAGGTTGCAGGACTCTCCAAGGCTGGTTCAATGGCTTTGCTCGGGAGTACGCCGCCCTCCTGAAGGGTGCGGGGCTCTCTGAGGCTGGTTCAATGGCTTTGCTTGTGAGCTCGCTGCTCTACTGAAGGTTTCCGGGTTCTCCATAGCTGGTTCAATGGCTTTGCTCGGGAGCTCGCAACCCTTCTGAAGGGTGCAGGGCTCTCCAAGGCTGGTTCAGTGGGTTTGTTCTGGAGCTCCCCGCCCTCCTGAAGGGTGCAGGACTCTCCAAGGCTGGTTCAATGGCTTTGCTCTGGAGCTCGCTGCCATCCTGAAGGGACGGGCTCTTCATGGCTGGTTCAATAGCTTTTCTCACGAGCTCGCCACTCTATTGAAGTTTTCCGGGCTCTCCATAGCTGGTTCAATGGCTTTGCTCAGGAGCTAACAACCTTCCTGAAGGGTGCTAGGCTCTCCAAGGCTGATTGAATGGCTTTGCTCGGGAGCTCGCTGCTCTCCTGAAGGCAGCTGGGCTCTCCAGGGCTGATTGAATGGCTTTGCTCGGGAGCTCGCTGCTCTCCTGAAGGTTGCAGGGCTCTCCAAGGCTGTTTCAATGGATTTGCTTCTGCGTTTGCCGCCCTCCTGAAGGCAGCTGGGCTCTCCAGGGCTGGTTGAATGGCTTTGCTCGGTAGCTCACCGCCCCACTGAAGGGACAGGCTCTCCAGTGCTGGTTCAGTGCCTCCTCTCGGGAGCTTGCCGCCCTCCTTTAGGGTGCTGAGCTCTCCTACTTCTGGGTCTTCTGCTGGTTTCAGTTAGAGAGTGATCTGGACTCTCGCTCTCCTGGCCTTGTCCTTGTCTACGTGAATCAGATAATCCAGCACATAGTGGTTACAATACAGGCCAAGGGGAAACCCATAGTGCATTGTTGGTGGCAACCATGCGGGATGAGATCTGCACGACCTTGGCGTGGGACTGAGCTCAGAAAAGCCAAAACCCAAGCTTGGGGTAAAGAGTTTCATTCATTCAGCTAGGAGCGGGCTGGGAGTTAAAGCTATGAGGAGGGAAGTGACGTTCAACTTTCTGGAGAGCTACCTTTGCAAGAATATTATTTTTAAAAATCGGAGCAAATTATTCACTTACAAGCAAAATTATCCACATAGGTCTTAGATTTTATAAGTAGTTTTGATGAGAAACCTGTGAAGCGATCCTCTGATTAGAGGTCAGGGACAGACCACAGAGTGTACGTGTCTTCTTCATCCTCTCAAGATGGCTCAGTGGACTAACTCTCCCAAAAAGAGTGCTCTGGGCATCCTGCTGCCCACAACCCCCCTCCAAAGACCCATAGGTTGGGCAGCCTGCCTGCCTCAGGCCCTCCCACACAACAGACTATTTGTTTTAGTAGGGGATGTGCTGGGGTGAATGTCCACTGCACAGTTTAAAAGCAAGCTGTGCTTTCCTGCGATGCACTAACCCCTTCTGGCTAGCACTCTGTTTTCCTCCAGGGAACTTGCTGCTTATCACTAGAGCGGTGCTGGGTGACCAGCCCCCCAGCATGTAATCCCTCACACGGATGAGGCTGACTCCAGCCGCCACCTCCTCCCAGACTGTAGCAGCGGGCTCATGGGTAAACCGCTGAAGTGTATGCACACAAACTTCTTTGGGTGGGTTAGAATTGCCTCAGCTGACCTTGGGACCTCAAACAGGAGAGACCATTAACAGGGCTTGGAAGCTGTCTGCACAATTTCTGGATGACCAGCTCTCCCCATAACCTCTCTCAACTAGTTCCATCAAGTTGAAGGGGGATGGGAGCACACTGCTTCAGCTCCCAGCACAGTTCACCCCTTAGCATTATGGTAAATGCATTTCACTTTAAATGCTTACTTGAATTTTCACCATAATGCTAAGGGGTGAACTGTGCTGGGAGGTGAAGCAGTGTGCTCCCATCCCCCTTCTGTTTGAAAAGGTTCCTTGAGCCACTGAGCTGACAAGCTCTTGGAGATGCACCTGTGTGCCAGGGACAGGTAAAGAGACCTGAGATCATTGTGGCAGCTTTCTCAGCAACCCCAGATGAATTTCGTTTTTTATCTCTATTGATGAAGAATAATATCCAGAAACATATTTGTCAAGAGATTCACAGCACTAACCTGCACCAACTTTGGTGAAACACTTCAGCAAAAATTCAAGTAAGCATTTAAAGTGAACTGCATTTACCATAATGCTATAGGGTGAACTGTGCTGGGAGGTGAAGCAGTGTGCTCCCATCCCCCTTCTAGTCCCATCAAGTTATCCAACAAACCATTCCTAATTCTGCCTCAAATCGTTCAAGCCCTGTCAACCACGATCACCATGAACCTCTTGTTGTGTCACAATTACCCCAGTTAACCAGTACTCTCAACCAGAACAGTCCAGGTTCCCCTTGGATAGTACTCTCTTAAAGCATCATTCCATTAACCCTTGTCGACAAATTACTTCATTTACCACTCAAGACGTCACTTCAACTATCCTCCAAACCCAACGCTCCAGTAAACCCTTGAGCCACCTACCCATTGCCCAATCGGTCATTGGCCCTCTTACCAAGTCAAGACGATCACCCAAGCAACCCCTCACCTCTGTTGCACTCCACAACCCCATTTACCCCCTCAACCAGATACTTGCTATCCTCAGAACCACTCAATTACCCCCACCACCAGGTCACACACACCATCCACTGTTCATTTCAAGCACCGCTAGGCTCATATTTCCACCAGCTTTAGCACATACCTCCTGCCATGACACTTTGCCACCACTGCCATAGATTGAACTGGGTTTTCCCTACAACCAGCTGGACCTAGAGAAAAGAGCCTCCCCTTCCCTTCTGCTGCAGGGCTGAACACAAGGCACCACTTGTCGCCACTGTGGCCCCTGCAGCCACCAAAAAGAAGGGGTGCTCCCACCAGTACCCCACCTCTGCCCTGAAACTCACACAGCAGTTCCTTAACTTTCCCTCCACATGCAACATTGGTTGTAGTGCTAGCACGTATGGACGGCCGGCCAGTCCCCTTTACTCTAGACTCATGTGAGATCCAGGCTGTGGGTCACCGCAGTGTTCACAGCAGGGGTGAAAGAGAGGCCTAGAAGCAAATCCTCTAGCCCCTCACCTTCTGAGATCTTTGTGCTCCGTACAGCTGCCTGCCTCCGTGTAGACATCGCCAGGGGGCCCGAGCTGTAGTATTGGGTTAGTTAGCGCATTCACCGCTCACATTCCCTTACTCCTGCTGGTGTCTGGGGTACTACCTAAGGCTGTAGTGCTCCTATTACCTACTTCAGGATGAAAGGTTGAGTAGGTGCTGCTGAATTTCAAACTGTGCAGGTTACATTCCGATCATCACGACAGATGAATTAATGCAACCATCATGAAGAAGCCTTCACTGGATCCTACAGAACCTATGAACTATAGGCCCATCTCCCTCTTGCATGTTCCAGCCAAGATCCTGGAAAACACCTAAATCTGCAACTGAGTGCTTACCTTCAGGATCACCATCTATTAGATGGCTCACAACATGGGTTCAGAAGCCAACATAGTACGGAAACAGCCCTTACTGCTGTCTTCAATAATATTCGGACCCAGGTTGATGCAGGACACACCACTCTACTGGTTTTACTTGATCTAACCGCGGCTTTCGACACCCTGTCTCCTCAAAGGTTGGCTGCCCGCCTCCTGGAGATTGGGATCGGGGGTTCGGCTCTGGATCTCCTGGCCTCCTTTCTCAGTGAGCGTGCACAGACTGTCAAATTGGGTCCTTTCTATTCAGCCGCTAAATCTGTATCTTGTGGTGTACCCCAGGGCTCGTCCCTGAGCCCTACACTTTTTAATATTTATGTTGCCCCTTTGGCCGAGGTGGTGAGATCTTTTGGCTTAGAGGTGTTGTCCTACGCGGACGACACCCAAATAATGGTGTCTATCACCCATAATGTCAGGGACTCTGCTCTTAATTTCAGAAATTGTATGCAGGCAGTCTCCACTTGGATGACGGAAAACTTCCTGAAATTAAATGGGGAAAAGACGGAGGTCCTTATCTTTGGCAACCACTCAGATATCTGGTCCAAAGAATGGTGGCCAGCTTCACTCGGTGCTTGTCCCTGCCCAGTCTCCCACGGTAAAAACCTAGGGGTCATAGTGGATAACTCTCTGTCACTAAATCGACAGGTTAGTAGAACAGTCTCCACCTGTTTTGGAATTATCAGAATCCTAAGAAAAATCACTCCCTACCTCTCCTTTGAATCACGCAAGCAGGCGGTCATCGCCTTGGTAACGTCCAGATTGGACTATTGCAATGCCCTTTACTTGGGCATTAACAAAGGACTGATTAAACGTCTGCAGTTGGTGCAGAACGCGGCTGCAAGGCTGGTGACCGATCTGCCTAAATACCACTCAGTCTCCACAACAATTAGATCACTACACTGGCTTCCTTTGGACCGAAGGATTCTGTTCAAAACATTATGTTTAACCCATAACGCCTACTACGATGCTGGCCCCGAGGGTATCAAAGCTCTCCTTCATCGCTATGTCCCCACCAGACAGCTTCGATCCTCGGAAAAAAAACTGCTTATAATTCCGAGATTCAAGAAGGCCAGATGGGGTAGAGCGTTTTCCACTGCTGCCGCCAAATTGTGGAATTCGCTGCCGGAAGAGCTCTCTAGTCAGGTGTCACACTCTCTATTCTGAAAAGCAGTGAAGACCTGGCTTTTCAAACAGAGCCTCCCCTGAGCATTTCTACCTGGTCTACCATCCGTTGTCTCGCCCCGTTATCAGCGCCTTGACGCCCTTGGGCTAAGTTAGCGCTATACAAGATCATATTCATTCATTCATTCATATGGAAGGTAAGGTGAAGTGAGCGCTATTTAGCATTATTGCAATAACTTATTCCCACACCCACAAAATTTGAAGAGTTTTGTAGCCCAAAGACAGCACTACTTTATAAGGTTCATACATTATTTTGGGAAAGGAAGTGCCAACCACTGCAGTTATTCAGTTTAAGCAGGAAGCACAGAGGGCAGACAGGAAGAGTGCAGCACCACCCACTGGCGGCCAGAGAAGAGCCCTCTGTAGTGTTTTCCTCAGACCGGGAGCATGCAAAGGAATATGCCACACACGGAGCTCTGTAACAGACATCTTTGTTCTTCAACATACAACCACAGACTGCAGGCATTGCATCATAACTTTTATAACCACACTCTAACATCTCCAAGCAGATTATGGAATTCCTGTTCAGAGTCCGCCCAGAACTGCAAGGGTCCTAGCGTGCGTAATATCAACACCCTTCACCCTCCCTGAAGAGCTCAAAGAACCGGTTTCTCATCGGCACCCATGTAGATAGCATTGATCCGCACACAGCCAGTAGGACTGGCATAAGATTCTGTTGCTGTTACCTCTGTGTGAATATAAAGCTGGCACTCTGTGTTTGAATCAGCGCCTGGCAAGTGGAGCACAAGTGGTTTTGAGTTTAGAGACCTCACATCTTTTATCTGCTGTCGTAGAGCAGCAGCTCTGCTGAGACTGCTCTCTCTGGAGCCTGTAATGCACTGGGCACTAGGCCCACATTCTTGGCAATGATAGACACTCACACAGGGGTATATGGTTCCGGAACTGGCCCAGGGCACGTGCACCCGGCCCCTTTAATTAGCAGGGTCACATGACCTGTGACGCCTGTGATGGGTGGATGTATAGTGTGAGTACAGCACAAGGCTGAACACTAGAACGTGTCCAGCAGGACACTACAGAGCCCCTCTCAGCATGAAAGCCTTAGTAATGGTCGGCCCACACCCCCTCCAGGGCTCATCCGGTGTGACTGACCCGCATCCAGCCCCGGGAGCTCAGTGAATGCAAACACGCACAGTAGGTTGCTGTTAGCTTGTGTTGTGCTGAATATTCGTTTAGACACAGATGACAAACTCTCAAAGAAAGGTCTGCCTTGAACTGAAAAGCATATATGGTGCCTCTGGGATTCAAGAGTGAGCTTCAAATACAAGCTTTTTGGAGTGCAAAACTACTGTTCACCAGTTCAGCTACGAGAGTAGGGTGATGGTATCAGGCCCTGCAGCTAGAACAAAAGAGCACGCACTCTGGTGTACTGTTGGTGGTCTTCAGCTTGATCACACTCGGAGCCCTGGACTATTTATTCACTTGTCTGGCGCGTACGCTGGACACTTTCACTTTACTTACACGCGCGGGGGTATTCATGCATTTCCCCCTGCGTCATGAACAACAATAGTGCTGCCCAGCCTCCTGTAGCACTACATTCCTCCTTTAGCATAGAATAAAACAGAACAAAATTCACAAACTCACAGCATCCTGTTATTCCAGTCCAAAAGTAACAAAAACCTCACCTCCCCAATTTACTTCCAACAATTCAACGGGGTGAGTTACTCATGAATGCTGCAACGCCTTCAGTCTCAAAATCAATTGCACACAAAGTCAGCATACCGTTGAGACAGCTCAGGGAGGGGCCTCAGCAGATAATGTCCATGGCCACCCCTGGCAGACAAACCTGGCAAGCGCTCTCCCTGGCTTGATGCATCGGCGGCCTCTTGACTCTGGCTGATGGCCACTAAAAGTGGATCGGGTGCACCTGGTGATCAAGCAGGGGGTGAGGAAGGGAAGAGTTCCTCTGAATGTACATCCACTCCTTGGTCTGGACCAAGGCTATCCTCGCTATCAGAGTGGCCATCGGTTGAGGTGTCTCCTGGGGTGTCAGCCTCTGCAGCTATGGCCAACGGCTTTTGGGGAAATTTTAGAAGTGGGACACGCTTTGTGTGACATACTCAGCACACCACCGGGCGGTTATTCCTGTGCCCTTGACTTCTGTGACAGTCCATGGAGCAATCTCAAATGGCAGCCTGAATTTTCTGCCAGGGAGGCGGTGCTTGACCAACACGTGATCTCCCACCTTGATATGGCTCCTTTTAGCTTGCCGCCTCCGTGAGGTATACTCATTGTTGCCGGCCTTTCTGGAGACAGACAGCTTTGAGGGATTTGGTGTTCCTTCCCACTCGGAGTGGTGTGGAATGGTATCAACCATTCTACTCCCAAAACACAATTTGCTTTGGGAAATGCCAGTCATGGAGTGGGGTGTGAGTCGGTACTCCCACAGGAAATGGTACGAGGCGCATTCAATGTTGTCCGCTTCAGTCATCACAATCTGGATCATCTTTGTGAGAGTTCTCATCAGGCGCTCCACCTCCCCATTGGTTTGGGGCCAGTGAGTGGTTATGCAGTGGTTCTTGGTGTTCTGGGAGTGCAAATACTCAGCCAGCTCTGAGCCGTTGAAGTGTGGCCCATTGCCCGTTTGAATTTCTCCAAAGAAGCCGTGGGTGACCATGAGCTTCTCTAGCTTCGGGATCACCTCCACGGTGGACGTAGTTGTTACGATTTCGACCTTCGGATAGCAGGAATAGTCGTCTACCACAACAAACATGTGGGCCGTGTTGTGGAGGCTGCCAAAATCCACACTGACCCTTTGCCAAGTGTAGGAAAGTAGGACCTGTTTTCATGGTTACCAACACTTTCTGCTGGTGTTGATCTGTTTTATGACTAGTCTGACTGGGATCCCGCTAATCAGGACCCCTGTCACTGTGCTTTCTCCCTAAATTTAACTATGGTAAGCACTTTGGTACCTTCCCAATTGGCTGCTGGTGTACCCATTGAGGTCCCTAGTACTTGGTACTAAGGTACCCAGGGCATAGGTACATCAGGGGTCTCCCATGGGCTGCAGCAAGTATTATGTCACACATGGGAGACCACTCAAACTGTGACTACAGGCCTGCCATTGCAGCCTGTGTTGGAATGAAAAATGTTTTTGGTCGACTTCCCCTTTGCATTGTACAATTTTAGTTAGCATTTGCGGCACCATTTTGTATTCAGCTGCCATTTTGTACCATGACTGAAATTAAATTTCTGTCTCATCATTTTCTGTTTGCCTCAGCAGAAAGCAGCCTCAATGTTTTTCTTTCCCTATTTCTCCAAAGTTGAGCTTCGCTGCACTAATGAATAGACTGTTTTGTCATTACATAACTTTCCCGTTAGATAGGGCCTGCTCCCACCCTTAGAGTGGCGGGCACGGGCAGAATAACCTTGAAACTGAGATAGCATGTACCCGGTCTTAGGATTGTAGCTCATCCTTCTGTGTCTCTTTTGTTCACCAGCTACTAACTGGAAAATTTCAACCTGGGCATGTCCTTAGGGGTACTGGAAATGTATATCATGTATTACCATGTTGGCGGGGTCAGTCCCTCTGCAGCAATCCAAGGAGGCTGGTCAGACTGGACTCCGCTCGAGTGTATGACTAATAAATAACTTTGGTTTGTATTCTCTACTGTCTGTTTGGAAGGCTTAGAGGTGGTCACGAGTGACTCCGGTGACCCTATTCGGGTCACTTCCTTCAGTTGGCGCCCGAACAGGGACCCCATCGGGTGTGGCCTTTCCTCGCCGACAGACGGGTGAGAAGGTCGGGTCGCGTTGGGTCGGACGGACGGACCGGGAATCCCTGCACAAGAGAGTCTGGTACTCGCAGCTGCCCAGTCTGTCTGACCGGGCGGTGCCTCGCCCAGTGGTCACCCCGGCTTAGGTCCTGGATGGCGAAGCCCTTGGATCTGACCGTTTGGTCCGAAGAGTCGGCAGTGGAGAATAAAGTCGTTTGGCCTGTGTGCACCAGGTGAGTTTGCTTTGGTTCTTTGTGGCTATGGCGCCATTTTGGTTTGTATTTGGTACGGTCTGAGGATCGTTTTTGGACAAGCGCTTGAATTTGTTTGAGTTCTTTGTGAACATGGTACCACTTTGGTTTGTATTTGATGAGGTCTGAGGACCAGTTTTGGTAAGATATTTGCAAATATCTGCTCGGCATAAATAGTGAACTTGCTTACGTGTGAAAGATGTCGTGTTTTAGCAAGGTGTTTTATTTGGGCCGTCGTTGTTGTTCTACTGATGCTCGATTAGAAGAAAGCCAGCCAGCGCCACCAGAAGGCACCCCAAATTTTGACATGTATGTGAAACATGGCCTTGGCCCTATTATGTTTAGTACATTATGGCACAAATATACGAGGAACAATGCCGAGTTGCAGTGGCCGTTGACAGGCACTTTTGATGAACAGAAAATGTATTTTCTATAGGATAAATTGTTTGCAAAAAGAAGAAGGCAGTCAATGTTTGATTCTCTTAGAACATGGCAAAAGGAAGGTAAACAAAGACTAATGAAAGCAGAGAAAAAGGCCCGGAAGGAAAAACTAAAGACAGTGACTCAGAAAGCTGTAGTGTATGATAGAGAGAAAGTAGAGAAAGGAATAGAGTGCGCTGATAGGAAATTCCGGTTGCAATATGAGAAGCCTTATGTTGCCTGAGAAGAAAATTATACATTTGTAGAGGGATTGTTAGATACTCGACCTCCACCCCCATGCGCCCCGCAGAAAATATATCCTGCTGTTCCACAGCCTCAGTCGTCCGCTCCTCCTGTCTCTGCTGTTTCTGTTTCACCTGTTATTGATTTAGTTGCTTCGGCTACAGCGCCTCCCGCTCTTTCTTTGGCCTCACCTATTGCGCCTGCGATGACTGCAAGTCTTCCTGCTATGCCTATTGCTTCGGCATCTTTCTCTACAGCCCTCACACCTACGACACAGCCATTGGCGACTTTGGTGCCTGTTCCTTCTGTTACTACTCCTTCCCTGTTCCTCCATTCTCCGAGAGTTCTGAGTAGCGGAATGCCCGTGCGCGGACTAGGGGACGGAGACTGGGCGACTGCTAAGGAGCGACTGGGACGGATATTGATACGATCTGATGTGGGAGATGAAGAGAAAAAGGTGGTAGCCAATCAAGCCGCTCAGTGGGCTCGTCACCCCCTTTACAGTGTGGAGGATGTGTGGAGTGTGATGAAAGATTATGAGCCGTTTGTGCAGCAGCATGCCCTTAAGCACATGTTGGCTACTTTGATTGGACTCAGCCAACAGTCTTTCAATGATGTATCACCCCAGATTATTTATGATATTAGGGATCATGTATATGCTGCTGGTATGGCACCTGGTGAGGGTTTTGGTAATGTGGCAACGCTAGTCGCTTATCGGGGTAGGCTGTTTGAGAAGAGCCCGAAGACAGTATCCCAGTTTACGATGAGGGAAGTCCATCCCATATATCACCCTGAACTACCGGAGCTATGAGATCAGCAGAATACTGTTGTTAGACCAAGGGTATAGGCCCATTTACAAGAACAATGGGTTTACACTCCGTGGAAAAGGAGTGAGGTTTTGTCTCTCAAGACTCAGCTACCTGACCCCAGAAAAAATCCGACGGCATATTATAAGGAATTGACTGAAGCCGCTTCATTGACAGTGATGACGCTTGCGGATATTGAAATGTTCTTTGGTTTATTGGTGCCCGTTGATATTTGGAGGCAGGTACACACACAGGACCACGTTGTGGAATAGGGTGGTACCTGGGATCAGATTAAGGTGTGGGACCAAGAGAGAAAGCCTGGTGAGAAGCCTAAGGCCGAGATACTAGCTTTGCCTGGCCGAGTTATTACATATATGCACTCCCTTATGCAACCGAGAAGGCTAGATTGGGACAAGTTAACGGCATGTCGTCAGAAGAAAGATGAAAGTGTGTCTGTGTGAGGAGGCACGGCTCGGATCGCGCGCCTTGCGAGGCCGGACTGCCCCTAAAGGCGATGACAGCTTACCTGCGGGGAACTCGGCACGGCATACAGGCCCTGGAAGGAAGTCCGTAGGGATAACCCCACCCCCTGTGCTCTATCCACACAGGAGGCATCCGGACCTGATGACGCGACGGACGGGGAGGGACTGACCCCGGAAGTGCTTCCCGACCGGAGCTGAAAGGGACGCGGCCGGACCAGAGAGTTGCGAAGAAGCCGGAGTACGAGAGGAGTTGCGGAGCGAGGAAGACGAGGAGCAGGAGAACGGAGACGCGAGGAGAGAAGAAGCAGACTACGGTGAAGAGAACGAGACGTGGAGTGAGGAGTGGTGGACCCCCTAGGAGGAGGCTGGAGAGCGGCCGCGACTCTTGAGAGTTGCGGCAGAGCCGGTGAGTCACGAACCGAGGGAGGGAGAGGGAGCGGGGAGGCGGGTGAAAGAAGGGTCGGGAAGGGTCACGAGGGAGGCACACCGTTTGTAGTGGTAATGAGCACCTTTTCTTCCTTCCCCCTCCCCCCTTTTTGTTGTTACTGCTTGCCTTTAGTGAATGCAATGCTACTATAGCCAAAGGCAGGGATTGTCCTCGCACCTCATAGATTATTCGTGCCAACCACCGTCCCCCTCACAAAACCTCTCCCCTCGCTGACACGTTGTTTCCACACGTATAATCATCCACAAGAAGTTCCACTGGGTGTGGTGACGGGTACGATAGAAAGCCAGTGAAGTGTGTTGGCCAGGGTGACTGACGGCTCCTTTTGTCCTTCCCTCTATGCACCTCCGTGGGAGCGTCCCTGGATCGGAGGACAAGATACAGGAGGAGAACACCGACGAGGAAGGCGAGGGAACCAAGGAGAGAAGAACCCTTAAGAAGACCAAACGTCCCACAGAGACTTTACCACCCCCGTTATTGACTCTATAAATAAAGGTCGCCAACTGGCTCACTACATACAGCCTCCGCGTCTGTATATCCGGCCCGCCCTCCCACAAGTGGTGTCAGAAGTGGGATCTCCCGGAGGCATGGAGGCAGTCATCGCTAGAATGGCGGAAAGCCAGGAGAGTCTTGGGAAAGCCATGGAGAGGTTCCTCTCGGTGGTCGAAGATGACCGGGGGCGGCTGCAGCAGGTCATCACGGATCAAGGACAGTCTCATGATACCGCCATGGGGAAAATCGCGGACGCCATCGGGCAACAGAGGGCCCCAAGCGCCCTACCCTCAGTCATCCTGCAGAAGTATGTAAGCGGAGAAGACCCCGAATACTTCTTTAACAACTTTGAGAGGATGGCTTTGGCTGCAGCCTAGCCAGCAGACAAATGGGGACACCAAACAATACCCCACCACTCATGTCCACGTTCAACATGCTGCTGACCCGGGATCGGAACTAAAGGTCGGTCTCATTCCCCGGTTACCGGAACAGGTAATACTGGGTAACTATTATTCCCTCCTCTCTGCCTTACTCACAGAAACCAACCCAGAGGAGAAGAACTGGTGGGCCGATGCCCCCTTTTCACAAGAGGACGATCCAGAATGGCCGCCATCCAAGCCCCGGAAAACGAGAAGGGAAAAACGAAAAGACAAAAAGAAGCCCGTCCCTGTCTTCCCCGCTCAGGTAGAAGAGAGCCCTTGGGATAACGATAGGAACTTCCACGCGGCGCAGAGAGAGGACCCTGTTCTACAGGAGACCTGGAACAGAGCCGTAAATGATGAAGACCCGTTACATGTATGTCCCTATTTCTTTGTGAGGAATGGGCTGTTGTACAGGAAGGGAGAACCCACTAGTATCCCTCAGTTACCGGTCCCCACCCCGTTTCGGGATAAGGTTCTGTATATGGCCCACAGTCATCTACTGGGGGGGCATTTCAGGGAGGAAAAGACTGAACGGCTGATAATGGAGAAGTTCTATTGGCCAGGCATATACAGGCAGGTGAAGACCTATTGCAGACAATGCCCCATATGTCAAAAAAACAGCCGATACAGACCCCCTAGAGCCCCATTGCATCCCCTACCCATTATAGACGAACCATTTAGTAGGGTGGGAATGGATATCGTTGGACCCTTGTTGCCCTCCCGGAGTGGGTGCCGTTACGTGCTAGTCTTAGTAGACTACGCCACCCGGTTCCCGGAGGCGATCGCATTAAAACAACCCAACGCCCCTAACATCGCCAGAGCAATGGTATCGGTCTTTACAAGGGTGGGATTTCCGAAAGAGATACTGACTGACCAGGGAACCCCGTTCGTATCCAAACTACTGAAACAAGTATGTACCCTATTAGGCATCAAACAGATACGGACGGCGCATATCACCCCCAAACGGATGGCTTGGTAGAGCGTTATAACGCTACCATTAAGACCACTCTAAAAAAACTCCTTGCCCTCGAAGCCAAGCGGTGGGAAGAAATGTTGCCCCTGGCCTTGTATGCCATCCGGTGCAAAGTCCAAAAGAGTACCGGGTACTCACCGTTTGAGTTGTTGTATGGCCACCAGCCACAATCCTTAATGGACATGGTTCGAGAAAACTGGGAGGCAGAGACGAATAACAACAAACCGCTGGTGGAATATGTGGCCCATCTAAAAACACACCTAGAACAGATCCGAACGATCGTGCGGAACAATATGGAGAGAGCTCAGGAAGCCCAACAAGCCCATTATAATAAAAAGGCCAAGGAAAGGGTCTTTGCTGTGGGGGATGCGGTGTTACTCATGATGGCGTCCTCTGACCATAAATTGTTGGGTCAATGGCAAGGCCCGTATATCGTGCTAGACCAAGTAACCCCTGTCACCTATAGATTGGAGCTCGATAGGACTCGGGGTACCTCCCAAGTCTATCATGTTAATCTCCTAAAAAAATGGGAAGGTCCCCTTCCAGCACTGATAGGCCAGATAGGACATGCTCCTCTGTACACCCAATGTTTTGACGAGGGGTTAAACCCCGTTCATAGAACCAAATTAGATAGCACCTTACGGCCCCTACGGGACATCTTTTCTATCACACCAGGGAGGACCGCTTTAATTGAACACTCTATTAAAACCCTTCCAGGGAAGATAGTACGGCTTCGCCCTTATCGGATACCAGAGGCCCGTAGGAACACCATCCGAGAAGAGGTACATCAGATGTTACAGATGGGTGTCATAGAACCATCGCTGAGCGAGTGGAGCTCGCCCATAGTCCTCGTTCGAAGCCAGACGGCTCGGTGCGTTTTGCATCGACTTTCGGGAGGTAAATAAAATATCCGAATTCGACACCTACCCCCTCCCGAGAGTAGATGAAATGATCGAGCGCATAGGAAGAGCCAAATATATCCGCACCCTCGATTTGTGCAAAGGGTATTGGCAGATTCCCTGAAAGCGAAGACAGAGAGAAAACAGCATTTTCTACCCCCGACGGCCTCTACCACTTCATCGTGTTACCCTTCGGATTGCACGGGGCACCCGCTACCTTTCAGCGAGCCATGAATATTATCCTACGGCCCCATGAGAGATATTCAGGGGCGTATATAGATGACATCGTTGTCTATAGCGAGACCTGGGAACAACATCTTACTCACTTGTACCAAGTCATACAAGCTTTAGGAAAACATGGGCTGAAAATAAACCCGGCCAAGAGCCATCTGGCCGCCCAAACCGTGAAATACCTGGGTTACCTATTAGGGGAGGGAGTCATACGACCCCAAAAAAACCAAACTCCTGGCCATATCCCAGATACCCTTCCCAAGGACTGCAAGAGACCTTCGTGCCTTTCTGGGGTTGTTGGGGTACTATAGACGGTTTATACCCCAGTTCTCCCGAATCGCAGCCCCTCTCACTGACTTATTGCAGAAATCAGTGAAAACCGAGATCAGGTTAAGGGACCCAACCCTCGAAGTAACCCAAGCATTTGAAACACTGAAAACAGTCCTAACGTCCGATACTGTATTAGCCAGCCCCGATTATGACCTACCCTTCATCCTACAGACAGACGCCTCAGAGCAGGGATTGGGGGCGGTTCTGTCCCAAAGAAACAGACAGGGGGAGGAAAAACCTGTTCTCTATCTGAATAGGAAACTGTATCCCCGTGAGAAGAACTACGCTGTCATCAAGAAAGAAGCGTTGGCTATTAAATGGGCCATTGACTCCTTAAGATACTACCTGGAGGGGCGAGAGTTCACCCTTTTTACGGATCATGCACCCCTAGAATGGATGGCACGTAATAGAGGGAACAATGAGAGGGTGTTGCGTTGGTTCTTGTCCCTTCAGCCCTACAGATTCCAAACCAAGCACCGAAAAGGGACCGAGCAGGGAAATGTGGACTTTTTATCCCGTTATCCACAAGACACCACCCCTACTAGAAAGACAGCAAGGGAAAGGGGATGTGAGGAGGCACGGCTCGGATCGCGCGCCTTGCGAGGCCGGACTGCCCCTAAAGGCGATGACAGCTTACCTGCGGGGAACTCGGCACGGCATACAGGCCCTGGAAGGAAGTCCGTAGGGATAACCCCACCCCCCTGTGCTCTATCCACACAGGAGGCATCCGGACCTGATGACGCGACGGACGGGGAGGGACTGACCCCGGAGTGCTTCCCGACCGGAGCTGAAAGGGAGCGCGGCCGGACCAGAGAGTTGCGAAGAAGCCGGAGTACGAGAGGAGTTGCGGAGCGAGGAAGACGAGGAGCAGGAGTACGGAGACGCGAGGAGAGAAGAAGCAGACTACGGTGAAGAGAACAAGACGTGGAGTGAGGAGTGGTGGACCCCTAGGAGGAGGCTGGAGAGCGGCCGCGACTCTGGAGAGTTGCGGCAGAGCCGGTGAGTCACGAACCGAGGGAGGGAGAGGGAGCGGGGAGGCGGGTGAAAGAAGGGTCGGGAAGGGTCACGAGGAGGCACACCGTTTGTAGTGGTAATGAGCACCTTTTCTTCCTCCCCCCTTTTTGTTGTTACTGCTTGCCTTTAGTGAATGCAATGCTACTATAGCCAAAGGCAGGGATTGTCCTCGCACCTCATAGATTATTCGTGCCAACCACCGTCCCCCTCACAAAACCTCTCCCCTCACTGACACGTTGTTTCCACACGTATAATCATCCACAAGAAGTTCCACCGGGTGTGGTGACGGGTACGATAGAAAGCCAGTGAAGTGTGTTGGCCAGGGTGACTGACGGCTCCTTTTGTCCTTCCCTCTATGCACCTCCGTGGGAGCGTCCCTGGATCGGAGGACAAGATACAGGAGGAGAACACCGACGAGGAAGGCGAGGGAACCAAGGAGAGAAGAACCCTTAAGAAGACCAAACGTCCCACAGAGACTTTGCCACCCCCCGTTATTGACTCTATAAATAAAGCTCGCCAACTGGCTCACTACATACAGCCTCCGCGACTGTATATCCGGCCCGCCCTCCCACAGTCTGATTTTTTCATGCGATTTGAAAGTGTGTTTTGGGATTTTAGCGGACAGGACTGGTCGGTGGAGGGAGGTGTTAGATTGTTCGTTAACAGATTTGTTACGATCTTGCTTCCTGAGATCGTGGCTCGGTTTCAGGCTTCAGAGAGTACTTGGACCACCTCCTTCCCTTCTGTAATATGAGTATGGCACAGTATTATGAACACAGGGAAAATGAGGAGAAGGAGAAGGTGGAGAAAAAGCATAAACAAAGGTGTTATTGCAACAGGCTTCTCGAGGGAATGGTAGAGGACGTGGTGGTCCGGACCGACAGCTTCTGTGTGTTAGCAGGAACACTACGCCTGTAGGACCAAATCAGTGTACATACTGTAAAGAGGAGGGACACTGGTGCAGCGAGTGTCCTGTGCTTATGCAAAAGGTGGCGGTCCCAAGGGGACGAGGGTCTCGTGGATGGGGTCGCGGAGACGGTGGCCAGGACAGGGTTCAGGCTGTTGGGACATCGAAGGGTCGCACTGACCAGAACTACTTTGATGACCTTAGGGGAAAACAGTACTACCACAATGACTATGATTTGGATGAGGTGACAGGAATGCCTCACAGCTAGGATAGCCAGGGACAGAGTGAGAGACCAGGTCAGATACCTGTAGATCAGTGCGGTCCTTTACATTCCTGCAGATTTGCATGGCTCAGCTAAGGAATTTTTGGTGCATACAGGTGTTATGAATAGCTGTATTTCCCGTTCATTGGTCCCCGGGGCAGCTCTGTCTGGCCATAATAATGTTTCGGTAGGATTTTCTGGTGTACGGGTTGTAAGCCCCATTTCCAAACCTCTCACATTGACCATAGGTCCTTTTACTGTGAATTTGCCATTTTTGTTGACCTCTAATTGCGGAGAGAATTTGATGGGCTTAGATTTATTAATGAAGTTGCATGCGACCATTTATTGTTCTCAGGAAGGTGTTTACATGACAATAGGTCCGAATGTGTTCAGCTCTAAGCAGTGTCTGTCCAAAGATGCACCCCTCCCTGCTGAATTTAAGGATGTGCCGCCCACGTTGTGGGCAACAGGTGACAATGACGTAGGACTATTGCAGATTCCCCCAGTTTCTATCAAAGTTAAAGACAATGCCGTCTTGCCTCGTATTCCCCAGTACAAAATACCACAAGCAGGGGAGCGAGCCTTGTTGCAGATTATACAAAACCTGATTCAGTCGGGTGTTGATGAAGAGACGACTGCGAATGTGTGTAATAGCCCTATTCTTCCCATTCTTAAGAGGGTACCTTCAGGCTCCTCTGATGATCATCCAGATGTTTATCGTTTTGTGATTGACTTGCACGAAGTTAATAAAATAGTGGTTCCTCAGTTCCCGGTGGTCCCTGACATTACTGCCCTTCTGACGATGATTCCTTCCTCTGCCAAATTCTTTTCTGTTATTGATCTGAAAAATGCATTCTTTAGTATTCCGATCCAACCAGACAGCAGACATTTGTTCGGTTTTACACTAGCTGGCGGAAGTTTTAGATTCTGTCGAGCTCCTTAGGGCTATACTGAGAGCCCTAGCATATATAGTCAAGCTTTAAAAGCTCAATTGGACTCCCTTACGCTTCCCTCAGGTAATGTATTGCTCCAATATGTCGATGACCTTCTCATCGCTTCTGACACTGAGAAGGGTTGCAAAGACAGCAAGGTTAAATTGTTGCTGCGTTTGGCACACCATGGACATAAAGTGTCCCTTTCTAAATTTCAATATTGTCGACAGGAGGTCACCTATTTAGGTCACCTACTGTCGAAGGAGGGTAGGAGGTTGACCCCTGAGCGCATCAGTGCAATTGTTAAAATGCCTATCCCTAAAACCCAGAGGGATGTGCGTGCTTTTATTGGCATTACCTCCTACTGTCGCCAATGGATCCCTAACTACTCTTTACTAACAAGGCCTCTGCTGCCACTAACCACTAAAGATGTGCATGAACCATTGCCATGGACGCCTGAATGTCAACAGTCTTTTGAGCAATTAAAAGTTGCGCTTTGCTCTGCACCTGTGCTTGGTACGCCTGACTATATGAAGCCGTTCGTGCTGTACGTACATGAGACGGCCGGTTGTGCGCTCTCTGTGTTAACACAGGCCTTTGGCAGTAAGCAACGGCTGTGTGCTTATTTTTCTGCTCTTCTTGACCCTGTCGCAAGAGCCCTCCCGAGCTGTCTAAGAGCGGTCGCAGGAGTGGCCATCTCTATAAGGCAATCGGCTGGGCTCGTACTTGATACTGACCTCACAGTCATGGTACCCAATGTGGTGGATACATTTTTGAACAAAACCAAGACACAGCACCTCACCAGTGCACATCTAACCGGTTATGAATTGACCCCCTTTGCACCACGTTATGATTAAAAGATGTGCCACTCTAAACACAGCCACGTTGCTACCCCTCCCTTCTGAGAGTGAGGAAATTGATATACATGATTGTATTTTTCGGACGGAGGAAGAGACGAAGGGACTGGTAGACCTGACTGATGTTCCCTTATCTGACCCCCAAGGGGAACTATATGTCGATGGGTCTTGTTTTAAGCTACCAGATGGCACTACAACAGCTGCATATGCCATCACAACACTACACACGGTAGTTGAGACGTCACAAGTTCCCTATCAGTCGGCCAAAGCTGCAGAGTTCGTTGCCCTTATCCGAGCTTGCGAGTTGAGTGAGGGACCGGCTGTCAATATTTATACTGACAGCCAGTACGCCTTTGGAGTGGCCCATAATTTTGGGCAACTCTGGGCAGAGAGGGGGTTTCTCACTTCCCATGGGATGAAGATACAAAATGGCCCTCTTATACATAGGCTTTTGTCGGCCCTGACACTCCCCAAGAAATTAGCGATAATAAAATGTAGCGCCCACAAGGCAATACCTGATGATGTGGGTAGAGGGAATGCATTTGCAGACTGGACAGCTAAGGTGACAGCCAGAATGAAGATGAAAAGGATGTTTGTAGAAAGTCCAGCTAGGTGGGTGCCCGAGCTTACTATGCTTGAGGATACGTTGGCAAATGTCAAGGAGATTAAGAGTGAAACAGCGATTGAGGAGTTAGCAGTATAACAGGAAAGCACAGCACGTTTGGATGAGGAAGGGTGTTGGACGGACAAGTCAGGGAAACAGAGATGGATGTTACCAGAAGCATACGTTCTCCCCATAGTTACTATGGCACAGGGGCCAGCCCATATCAGTGTGAAAGGTATCTGTAAATTGTTAGATCCTATATGGCACAATGACATCCCAAAGACGGCCGCCCATTCGGTCAAATATTGTATGGTGTGTATGGTGCACAATCCTGGGAAGGGTACCCCTATGCCACCTGGCAATTCCGCACCCCCTACTTTTCCTTTTGAGGTCCTCCAATTTGATTACATAGAGATGGATCGAGTCAACAATTTGAAAAATGTGTTAGTGGTTGTTTGTGCATTCAGTAAATGGGTTGAGGCTTACCCCACTAAAGAAAATACAGCCATAGTGACTGCAAAGGTACTCGTGAAGGAGTTCTTTCCTTGCTTCGTCTTGCCCCATTTGATTTGGAGTGATAATGGAAGCCACTTTAACGCGAGAGTCATACAGTTGGTTTGCGAAGGACTCCACATCAAACAAAAGTTTCATGCTGCGAATCACCCCCAGTCAGTGGGGCTGGTTGAGAAGTACAATGGTACTCTCAAACTGAAATTGGCAAAGATTCAGGAGAGCACAGGGTTGCAGTGGCCAGATGCTTTACCATTAGCCCTCATGTCTACAAGAACAACAGCTCATTCTAGAACAGGATTGTCACCTTATAAGGTCGTGTTTGGGCGCCCGGAAAATGTCTGGGGCGTCCCACGTCCTCGAACATTTCCCGAGATTGAATATCCTCTGATAGTGGACTATCTGTATGAGTTAACTAAAAGTCTGCGTTCTAGTCACCAACAGATCAAGGACACACTTCTGCCAGCACCTGAGGGGACCGGCATAACATTCAACTCGGAGACTATATCCTGACGCGCAACTTCCAGAGGAGGAAGGCCTTGAAGCCGAGGTGGAAGGGACCAGTCCAGGTGCTCCTTGCCACCTGCACAATCGTCAAGGTTGCCAGCCGAAAGAATTGGATACACAGTCAGCATTGCCGGAAAGTACCTCTTCCTCTGCCTTACGACCAGTGGGTCCTTGACGGCATCCGGATTCGGAGTAGGAGCAGG
The DNA here is from genome assembly GCA_963921515.1 of Calotriton arnoldi. NCBI lineage: Eukaryota > Metazoa > Chordata > Amphibia > Caudata > Salamandridae > Calotriton > Calotriton arnoldi. The sequence continues at coordinate 16,829 of CAWUFW010022830.1, read as the reverse complement.
TGCCCCGATTTGTCCCTTTTTCGGATGCCCTCCTAACGTGGACATAAACGGAGGATGAGAATGATGCAGTGTTGAATGCGGCAGTGGCAGTGCCCCCTGAGGTCAGGGCCATTCAGGAGCCCTGTTCTACTAGCCCATCTGTGCTCGAGTCACAGTCCATTGGCCCCTCTGTGTCGGAGCCCCTTGAGTCCCTATTTCCTGACCCCTCTGTGCCTGGAGCAGTTAGGTACAATTTGCGCCCCGACGGAGGAACAGTGCACCAAAGGAAAAGTCCGATCAGCAAGGATGGACTCAATAAGTCAGGCAACAGTAGCGTAGGGAGAGGCAAGTACATTCCCTGATTGGTACAACGCCTGTTCCCCCTGAACACGTTTGTTACTTTGGCCCTCCATAAAGGAGAACATCGCAAAACATATGTAGACAATGTATTTTTGCAAATGCTGCATCAAGCCCATGATACGTCTAATGTTACTAATTGTTGGATCTGTGGTTTACTCCCCTCAGTTACACATAAGAGTGATATCCTGTTATCGATGCCATTATCCTATCTGGGAAGTTGTGAGGGGTGGTTTGAACTATTTACTATGGTGCATTATCACTTTCATTCCTCTGCTATGAATATGACATCTGCTGACACTTGCACAGTGGTAGAATATATACGCTTCCACCAAGGGTTTAATTCCACGGGGTCAGGAGGACAAGGGACCCCAGGTACATTGAGCCATATGTATCAACACATTTCCCAATAGACACAGAATGGGCAAATTGTCTCCATCAGCTTGTATGAATATATATGAGAAGGTAAAGAACAAAACATGGCTTTGAAATGATATGTTAGATTTCCAGGGGTTCAATGCCACTGAATATTTCCGGACCTTTCAAGTATGCAATATTACTAAGGATGAGGCGATGCCGGTGTCAGTAGTTAACACCACAGCTGGGTTTTGTGTCCAGGGAATAGGGAAGGTAAAAGTGGAAGAGAGTAATTGCAATTACACATATGAGCGGAGTACGACCAGTAGTCCGCCTTTGCTCCCACATCATAATTTCTACTTTGTTTGTGGGTCTCAAGCCTATGTGTGGCTTCCTAGGGGATGGTCAGGTACCTGTTATTTCTCCTTCCTTCTGTCCCCAGTGTACATAGCACCGTCCAATTACCATAAGGACCATCGATTGCAACGTAGAAGTTCATACCTGTCCCAAGTCAGGAGGGTTATTAACACAGAAGATATAGATCAGACAGACACCACTCTGCAGCAGTTCACCGATGCCATGAAGGGTATTATACCCTTTTGGGGCCCTATGTCCAACAGCCTTAACATTCGTCGGCTCGCAAGAGTTGTAAAAGGGGTCATTAATACCACAGCTGGAATACTGACAAACATTACAGCTGAGCTCCAGGCTACGAGGCTTGTTGCTTTACAAAACAGGATGGTGTTGGACGTCTTCTTGCTGATCGGGGAGGGGCCTGTCGCGTCATTGGCAGTAGTTGTTGTGTATACTTCCTAGACCATGCCCCTAATGTATACTCTGCCATCCAGAAGTTGCACCGGCTTGCATCCGACATCCATCAAGAGAATGGCACTTGGACTCTCTCTGGGTGGTTCTGGGGCCTATTCGCGTCCTGGGGTTGGAAGACTCATATTCCTAGTTGCAATTGCTGGTATAATTTTCACATGTTGCTTGTGCATACACTGTCTTCCTGCTTGCTGTGCTTACTGTGTAAAAACACTGACACCCAAACTGAAGTTTCCAGTACATGACCCTAAGACAACGGCCATGATGATGAAGGATATCACGACTTAATGTCAATAGATGAAGGCATTTTTGAATATTGATAATGCGTGCATTAACTTGTAGCAGTAGTTTTCATGATATGTAAGGAGTTATTTACTTTCAGACAGCAGCAAAATGTGTTAGCAAATGCTAAAAGAAGGATCTGTTGGAATGAAAAATGTTTTTGGTCGACTTCCCCTTGCATTGTACGATTTAAGTTAGCATTTGCGGCACCATTTTGTATTCAGCCGCCATTTTGTACCATGACCGAAACTAAATTTCTGTCTCATCATTTTCTGTTTGCCTCAGCAGAAAGCAGCCTCAATGTTTTTTTCCCCCTATTTCTCCAAGGTTGAGCTTCGCTGCACTAATGAATAGACTGTTTTGTCATTACATAACTTTCCCGTTAGATAGGGCCTGCTCCCACCGTTAGAGTGGCGGGCACGGGCAGAATAACCTTGAAACTGAGATAGCATGTACCCAGTCTTAGGATTGCAGCTCATCCTTCTGTGTCTCTTTTGTTCACCAGCTACTAATTGGAAAATTCCAGTCTGGGCGTGTCCTTAGGGGTACTGGAAATGTATATCATGTATTACCATGTTGGCGGGGTCAGTCCCTCTGCAGCAATCCAAGGAGGCTGGTCAGACTGGACTCTGCTTGAGTGTATGACTAATAAATAACTTTGGTTTGTATTCTCTACTGTCTGACAGACTCTTCATTTGTTTGGAAGGCTGAGAGGTGGTCGCGAGTGATCCGGGTGACCCTATTCGGGTCACTTCCTGCACCTGTGTAAGTTGGTGTTAGCACCACTTATGGTAGAGATAAGTTTATTTATATCTGAGGTCACTGCACTTAAAACCTATAAGTCACCCTGAAGGCAGGCCTCTCAATTCTGAAGACAGGGTGCTACGTTATAAGTGTGAGGGTGTCTTGCATGAACAGGGCCCCGCCTACAAACCCCGCAGTTGATTCTCCAGGCTTTTTAAGTGCAGCCAGCCATTTTCATACATATAGTGGCCATGCGTCATTTTGCGATGGCTAACTGTATATTGGCTGTGCCGAACCTGGCTATGTTTGTTATCAAACATGTTGGAATCATACTCCAACACCCTTACTGGTGTTGCAGTATGATTTCATGCACTGGGGAGCTCCTCCGGGAAGCCCCCGGTACTCCTGGTAACAGCCTTCCAGGGTCTGTCAGCAAGCTAGTGCTGCTGCCGACCCCAGACACGATTCTGCCCTCCTGCTGTTGAGCTGAGCTCGAGCAGGGGAAGGAAGAACAATAGGTTTCCGGTCAAAGGGAGGTTGGGCTGGGGTGGGGGTGCTTGCCAGCGCCACCAGAGTGCTTTTAAGGGCACATTTGGTGCCCTCCTTGCATACTTCAGTTTGAGCCAGTTCGCAGAGCCCTTGACTCCTGCTCTGGGCAAAACTGGACAAAGGACATGGGAGTATGCTCCTCTCTGTCGAGCCCCTCCTCTATGAGAGACCCTTGAATCATCCCAACCTTTTCACTATGGAACTTAAGGACTTACATGTGGGTGGCTCTTCAAATTTGTCATGGGACAAGATTCAAACCCAAAACGACCTCAACTTTGACCATCTGGGAACCTTGGACTTAGCTGCAATTTGCCTGGAACGGAGACTGCACCAAGGAAGGCTCCTGCTGCTCCTTGTCTCGCAGTTCTGCAAGTATTCTTCATCGTCTGTGCCTGTGCTTCATCCAGGTTCCTCTCCAGGCCTTTGGGCATCAAAGACACCCAAAGGAATCTCCCTTGGAGTGAAGGAGTCACTCCCCTGCATCTGCAGGCACCACGACAAAGCTGACCGGTCTGCTGCTCCTGACGTCCCACGGACTCCAAAAGGCTCAGCAACACAGATGGTGGTTCTGCAACTCCCTCGAAGCCTGCCCTGTCCTCTCAGCAAGTTTAAGGCCAGGATCCCTCGTTAGAACTGCTGGAACAGAATCCCTGTGCACCGTGTCGACTTGCCGTTGCCAAGGCTTATTTGCTCTGTGCTCCAGGGATCTTCGGCTACAAGAAGCTCCAGCCTCCAGCACCTCTTACTGCCAAGATCTTGGTTCTCACCAAATCCTTTGCTCCGTGGGCCTGCATCTTTGGTGAGCTGCTCGAGGTCCTCTTACAACTCGTGTGCCTTCGGCCTGTGGGTCCTCTTGAGGGTCTTCTTTGGCTTCAGTGGGCTCCCCGTCTTGCTCAGGGACTGCTCTAACCTCCTGCAATTGTTGAGTCCTTGGACCTTGCTGGTCCTAACACTGCACCTTTTTCATTTACCATGTCTGTTGCCGATGCCAAGGCTTGTTGGTGCTCCCGCCGGACACTGACCCCTTGGTACTTGACTTTCGACGTGGGACAGCTCGTGAACTGGTCCTGGCCTTCCATAGCATCGCCTGGTCCTCACAGCTGCAGCGACAAGGTTAGCGTCATCACTCCTGCATCTTTTATCATTGGTGGTCATTGGTCTTCCGTGCCTCCTGTTCACCTCCGAGTGGCATAGACTCTGTCCCCTCTGCTTGCAGGTACTTCTCTTCAAGAATCCATCCTTGGATTCCACCAGACTTTCACCTTCCTTGCCAGCGGCATATTTCCTGCAGTCCTCCATTGCCTTCTACAGCGGTTTCTGATGTCACTTCGCATCTATGCACCCAGCTTCCCTGGTGTAGGTATTCTTGTTCCTGGAGTATCCATGGGTGGGGTGACTCTCCAACCTTCGGTCTTCCACAGGGTTTCTTCAGGGTCCACTGGGAAGGGTCCTTCTTGAAAACTGAACTGCAACTTTCCCATTACCTGCATTGAGTACGCAGCTCTGTTTCCACTTTGCACACAGTCTCCGTGGGGTTCCTGGGTACTTACCTCGAGTGGTTCCTCGAGTCCCCAGCTCTTCTGAGCCTTCTGGTCCAAGTCCCGACTTCTGTTGAAGTTCGCATTCCACTTCTTTAGTATATGGTTTGGTCTGCCCCTGGAGACCACTGTGTATTTGTGCTTACTTACCTGTTTACAATTGAAGTATTGTGTGTATTGTGTTGATATCTCTCCGGATAGGAGATATACCAATGTGTTAGTGAGTGTTTATGATAAATATACCTATTTTTATAACTACACTGTGTGGTTCTTTTTCAATAAACCTACGCTATATGATTAGTTCTTGTAAAACAAGCTGCTTAACACTCATTCTGGACTAAGCCTGAAGACTGCTCTCCAGAGCTTTCCAAGGTTGTCTAAGACCTCTTAAATCACCATAAGGGTTGTCTGGATTAGTACAAGGTGCTTCACTTACATATGTGAGCACCATATACTAAGTCAGCCTCCTACACCAAGAGGTACAAGGACCATCTTCTATGATAACCAGCGGTTGTTGGTCGGGCTGACTGGTAGCAAGACAGACAGGTCAATTTTGCACGACCACCTCCACCGTCTGGTCGAGCCCTGGGAACCAGACCTTGCTCCAGAGTCTGTTCTTGGATTTTACGATGACTTGGTGAGGTGCATGTGCAAGGATGGCAGTTTTCTGTGTTAGGCTTCCTGGTAGCACCAACCGCAGGCCTCATAACAAGCAACCCCTCGCTGGTAACAGATAGTTTGCGTCGGACATTATGTAGCGCCTTTAGAATTGATTTAGCCTCCTCGGTGCAAAAGGGAGCGGGAATCCGAAGCGGTTGTCAATCCCCAGTCGTGGCTTCCTTGATGGCCATTTGTAAGCAGTCATATAGCTGAGTAGCTTCTACCACTTCTGCTAAAGACATTGGGAGAGGTCTGCCCTGGCCTACAATGAGTCTGACATATTCTCTGGTCACTAGGGCTCCGGCCATATCGGGAGGAGTGGCTGGCTGAGCATGCCGGGACAGAAAATCAGCCGGGTTCCGGGTACCTGGTCAGTATTCAATGGTGAATTGGAACTCCTGCAGATGCAGAATCCATTTTTCTATTCTCGGTGGAGGCTTTGATGATGATCCACGGAACAGAGGAATCAACAGCCTGTGATCTGTGATGATGGAAAATTGATGGCCATACAGATAGATGTAGAAATGCCTGCAGCCCCTCAAGACGGTGATGGCCACCGGGGCCCATTCTCCTCACTTCTGCCTTTGAGCCAGCACAACCCCCAGGCCCCTAGGGCTGGCGTCCACTGTTAGTTGAGAATTCATCTGTGGGTTGAAGTAGACCAGAGTGATATCAGCCGACAACGCGGCTTTGGTTAGTTGAAAAGCCGCTTCTTGCTCTGTTCCCGACACCCAGGGGCTAGATGACTTGGTGAGCTCTCTAAGTGGGCCGGTGAGGTCTGCCAGGTTCTGCATCAAGCACCAACAGTACATTACCATCCCCAGGAAGCTGTGAACTGTGGACACTAAGAAGGGAGCAGGGGCATCCTGTATGTCCTTCACCTGGTCAGGGTCGGGCCTAATCTCTTTATCTGAGAAACGGTACCCAGAGAAGCTGATGTCCTTCTGCAAAAAGTCACACTTTTCACGATGAAGCACTAATCCTTGTTTTTTTAGTCATGTGAAGGCGGCATGGAGGTGGGTCAGGTGTTCTCCCAACGTAGTAAAGTGTACGAGAATATCGTCGCTCACATTCAGCACACCAAACAGGCCTTGTAGAACATTCCTCACAATGTTTTAGAAAACTTCCGCTGTGCTGGAAATACCAAAGATTAGCTGGGTGTACCTCCATAGGCCAGCATGGGTGGAGAATGTGGTGATGGTGCAGGCATCCGGATGCAGCATGATCTGGTGTTATCCCGACCGCAGGTCCATTTTAGAGAACCACTTGGATCCCAACAGCTTTCCAATTATGTCATCCAAGGTTAGTGTGAGAAGACGTTCACGCTTTATTGCCTGGTTGTTAACTCTCATGGCCACACAGATACGGATGGCGACTGGTCGTTTGAGATTTTTTGCCACCATGATGGGGGTGACCCACGGTGTGAGGCCTTTCACACTTTTAATGATGCTCGCTTTCTCTAGCATCTTTAGTTTGGCTTACACCTTGGGGCGAAGGTGAAAGGCAATCCTACGATTTCAAAGTGCCACCGGTGCGACGGACTCTATGTGTAGCCGGATGGCTGGCCCTACTAGGCAACTGGTTACCTAAAATAAAGGTGCAAACTCTTGCAAGAGGCGGTTGAGATCTTGGGCATGCACACTGAAAGCAAACTGTATTAAATTCAGGTCTTGGACTGTTCGGCAGCTGAGGAGGAACCCCGATCCTTCTTGCAACACCTACACCTTGGCTCTCCTCCAGGTGGCGTCTTGGGAGAGCTTGGCGTACAATATGCCTTGGAGCCTCAGTGGTGAACAGTTGCAAAAGCGTATACCTGCACCCTGGTGTGGTGAAGCACCGGCGGATTGGGCAGACTGCCATAGACATCCACGGCCACCAGGTTGATGGAGGCACTGGTGTCAATGAGCACGGAAATGGGGTGGTCTTGCACTTCCACACGCCACATGGGGACTGTCTGGTGAATGGTCTTGAGATTGTCCATTGTTCTTATGACATGGACCACCTTCATGTCCTCATCCATGTCACTGTCAGACCGGTTGTCTGGGTGTGGTTCCACTGTGTGGGCTCCCTTCGTTGGAGCTTTGGGTCGTCGTCCTTGAGATGAGCGGCATACTTTGAAGAAATGGTTTAATTTGCCACATGCACTGCAGGTCTTGCCACTGGCAGGGCAGGCACTCACGTGAGGATACAGGCCACCACACCAGCCACACATGCAGGTTTGCTTTCCTGGCTTAGTGGGGTCTGAAGATGGCTTTGTGGACTCAGGTTTAGAATTCCATGACCCTTTGTAGAGAGCGTTGTGGGGCTCTTCCTTGATGGAGTCTGATGATTTGGGGTCCATGTGGGCCACACAAGCCTTAGAAAGTTCCTTGGATTGGCCCAGCAGCAGAATGTCTCTCATGGGCATGTTAGGCTCCTGGAGGATTCGTTCACAAAGTTTGGACGAGCACCCTTGAATGAACTGGGCGAGCACTTTTCCCTTCTCATATGGCAGAGTGCAGATGCTGGCAAGCTCTCTCAATCGACTCTGGAAGACATCCACCGATTCGTCTGGTTTCTGCCGGGCTCGGTGCAGGAGGAACCTTTCGTAGTCGGGGTTGGCATACAGCTCGAAGTGCACAGTGATTGCATCTTCAGGGTGGCATAGTTTCATGGGGGTCCGGCTTCAATGGTCATTGAGATCTTTTGCATGTCGGCATCACCTAGGTGTAGGAGCAAGGGGGTCTTGAAGCCTGCAGACATGCTCCACCCATGCCTTCCAGTGGGCAGCTTGAGAGGGTGGAGGTCCTGTGACTGTGAAGGGTTCCAAAGCGGGGATGGACACCAAGGGACCATTGAGGGCGAGCACCGCAAAGGTGAAGTTCAACAGGATCTAGCAGCCAAGTCCAAAAAACAACAGAGCAGGCAGGAGGAGTGAGAGAGCCACTTGCTGGAGTGAGGCAGGGAAGAAGGACTCAGGGCGAGAAGAGGAGCAGGGAGGCCGGAAGATCCAGATAGTATATGCTGCAAGCCACCCACAGAAGAGGGCACGTGGGCATAGAGGACCAAGGAGGACCCACACAGCAGCAGCGAGAGCAAAGATGGGTGGGGCACTAACCTCTTCAGGGCCCACTGGGCCTGTTGCATAAGGCAAAGTCCACGGGGCCCACTGGGCCTTTTCGAGCCTGGCAAGGATGCCTGGGGTGGTGCTGGCCTACACGAGGCCGCACCGTTGCCGAGGAGGTGGCTCTGACCACTGTGTCCAAATCTGCACCCCTCTGCCGTGCGCGAGTGCGTAGGCTGCAGCACGGTGACGATGAGGGCTGGAGGTAGGCTGCCGGCCGCAGTTGGCAGTGACAGTAGTCGGGTGGGACGGGGACAGCGCCGGTCAAGGCAGCAGAGTAATCCGTAGACAGCAGGCCGGTGAAGGGGAAGCGCACGCGGGAGATGTAGGCTCCTTGTTGCCAGTGTAGTGTGGTGGTATCAGGCCCTGCAGCTAGAATAAAAGACCACAAACTCTAGTGTACTGCTGGTGGTCTTCTACTTGACCTCGCCCAGAGTCCCGGGCTATTTATTCACTTGTCTGGCGCATACGCCAGAGACTTTTACTTTGCTTACGCATGCGGGGTATGCATGCGTTTCCACCTGCATCACAAAAAACAATGGTGTTGCTCAGCTTCTTGCAACACTACAAAAAGGAGCAGAGTGAATAATCCCATGCAGAGCAAAATTAACCAAACTGGAGTGGTGGCATTACGATATATTTAAAATGATCTTCCTAAAAATGAACATGTATCAGACAATCCAAGAACACTGAAGAAGATACACATTTAATTTCGAGGAATCTAGGAACCGGAATTGGAGCAACCAATTTATTTATTTATTTATTTATTTAAGCAACTTGTAAAGCGCGCAAATACCCGTGGGTGTCTCGGCGCTACAGACTGGAAGGAAAGGAAATGCCATGGAGCGGGGGACTTATTGATTGAAGAGCCAGGTTTTCACTGGTTTCCTGAAGGTTAGCAGGGTAGGACTTGTCTTAATGTGAAGGGGGAGCGAGTTCCATAATCTGGCAGTAGAGACTGTGAATCTTCTATCGCCCCATGAAGCTTTCTTGGTACGAGGGACAGTCAGCAGGTAGGCTGCTGATGAGCGCAAGGGTCTGCTGGGCGTGTATGAGCTAAGGGCTTTCTTCAGAAACTCAGGTCCTGTGTTGTGGATTGCCTTGTATGCAATGCACAACGCCTTAAATTTGGTTCTGCTTCTTATGGGCAGCCAGTGGAGCTGTCGTACCACATTGGATATCGGCTTGAACTTGGGGGTACCTGACAGAATCCTTGCAGCTGCGTTCTGCACCAGTTGTAGCTTACTTAGGAGTTTTGCCTGGGCGCAGACTAAGAGACCGTTACAATAATCGACTTTAGACATTACCAGTGTGCTGATAAGAGTTCTACCGGTGCTGATAGGGAGAAACGGTAGGAGTTTTTTTATCATCCTGAGGACGTAGAAGGATGAGGAGACAACTGCATTAGCGTGGTGTATGAAAGACAGCTTGTCGTCAAACATAACACCCAGGTTTCTGACCTTTGAGACGGGGGACGGAGGTGAACCCAGCTTGGCTGGCCACCATATGGGGGACCAGACAGGGGAGAGGTTACCAAAGATCATCACCTCCGTTTTGTCTCAATTTAATTTGAGGCAATTGTTAGCCATCCATGCACTGATGGCTAACATTCCTTCTTGGAAGCTTGCCGCAACTGTCCCTCCATCATTGTGTACTGCTAGCACCAATTGAGTATCATCGGCGTACGATGTTAGACCCATCCCATAGGATTTGATGACCCTCGCCAGGTCCGACACATATATGTTAAATAAGGTCGGACTCAATGATGATCCTTGTGGCACACCACAAGGGAGTGCAAATGGTGGGGAGTTGAAACCACCGAGACTTACTAGCTGAGTTTGATTAGATAGGAAGGAGGACAGGAGGGCTTTGGCCTTGTGTCTGATGCCGATGGCTGAGACACGGTCGATCAGGGTGGCATGATCGACCGTGTCAAAGGCTGCAGATAAATCCAACAGCACAAGGACCGCGGCACCACCGTGATCTAGTACCATCCTGATTTCATCAGAGGCTTTGATAAGGGCTGTCTCCGTGCCATGGCCCTTTCTGAAGCCAAATTGTGTGTCATCCAGTAGGTTGTTTTCATCAATGAACTGGGCCAGCTGTGTGTTCATGGTTTTTTCGAAAATTTTTGCTGGAAGAGGGAGACAAGCAATGGGCCTATAGTTTTTGGTTTCTGAGGGGTCCAGATTCTTCTTCTTTAGTAGAGGCTGGATGATGGCCTTTTTCCAAATGGAAGGATAAGTGCCTGTGCGGAACATCGAGTTACAGATGTTTGCTAAATTGGGGCCTATCAGGTCGGGGATCGATTTCAGAACAGATGGGGGACAAGGGTCGTTAGGGGATCCGTATTTGACAGTGGAAATATGGTCTGTGATTTGTTCTAGTGAAACCTGGGTAAATTCCGAGAAATTAAGAGTTATTTCATCGTCTCTGGGGTCGTCTCTTTGGTTGCCAACCTTCGTTAGGGTTGCGAAGTTGGCGTAGATATGGCTGACCTTTTCTTGAAAGTAGTTGGCCAATGAATTACAAAGGTCTTGGGTGGCGTCTTTGGAGGAGTTCGTCGGTGGCCCTGATAGCTTGGCCACTACCTGGAACAACTGCTTGGCAGAATCTTGGGCAGTTTCGATTTGTCTAAGGTAGTAGTTACTTTTCTTGGAGATTGTGAGAAGTTTGTATTTGGTCAATAATTCCTTGTAGCGGATATTTTCTGCATTGTCATAATCTCGACGCCAGCGTCTTTCTTGATTCCTGCATCGTTGTTTCTCGAGTCTAAGCGCCTTGGAGAACCAAGGGGCAGAAGGGACATTCCTGTTTTTGGAGGCAGTTTTAATTGGTACTAATGCACTGAATGCGTTATGAAGCCATTCTGAGTAATTAATGGAGGCTAATTCAGGATCTTGTGTGGTATCGTGCTGGGTGGATAGCAGGTGTAATTTGAGGCGGTACTGATCAATGCTGTTCCACGCCTTGAACTTATTAGGGAGGGGGGGGCTAGTGTGCAGAGGGTTAATTCTCCCTATCTGAATGTCAAACAGAACTGCGAAGTGATCTGTCCAGGTAAGGGGAAGGACGCTCCTTAGAGAAATTTGCTGGTAGTTAGAGAACAGACCGTCCAGCGTGTGGCCGGCTGAGTGTGTGGGGCTCGTCACTAATTGTGATAGGCCTACCGCCTCTAGTTCTGATGTAAGATATGAGGTATCCTTGTCTTCATGAGCCTCTAGATGAAAATTGAAGTCTCCCAGGATGGTGAAATTGGGTTCTCCCGCTAAGGGTTCTAATAGACTGCCCATGGCCGAGAGGAATTCAGTACGGGAGCCCGGTGGGCGGTAAAGGAGGGTTCCCTTGAAGGATTGGGATTGAGTGAGCGATATAGAAAAGGTAAGAGCTTCACAAACCGTAGAGGGAATTGTCTCTGTCCTGACTGAGTACTTGTCTCGATAGATGAGCGCCAAGCCTCCTCCTTTTTTAAAGGATCTATCATGTCTGCGTGCGCAGAAGCCTTCGGGAGTCGCGGTACAAAAGTCTGGACCAGGTTTCTGTAATAAATAAAAGATCCAGATGATAGTCCTCTAAGAGAGAGGATATTTCGTGTTTGTGTTTGGGAAGGGAGCGTGCATTTATAAGGGCTGAGTGGATATTTTCGTGGTTACTCGTGGTTCACATTTTAGATTCAGCTAGTTCTGCAGTATCAGAGGTGCTGGTCCATCCACCGGCTGGAACCTGAGGGCAATTAGATCACTGCCTCTCAGCCTCTTTACACTCCAGCCTTCCATCCCCAGCTGGAGCACTCTGTCTCTGAAGCATCATGGTATCTACTTCCTATCTCCACTTTACCTCATCCCTCGTGTCATCTCAGCCTTTCTTCTAGTGATCTCTCCCACCACAGGTCACCTTGGTTCTTCCTTCCTCTGACTTCCTCCAGGATCTAGGTTCCTCCAACCACTGGCCACACTGCCTCCTCCCTCCCAGGCTCTCTCCTGGTCTATGGCTCTTCCGCCACTGGTCACCTTGACTCGTCCCTCCCAGGCTACCTCCTCCTGGTCTATGGCTCTCCCAACACTGGTCACCGTGGCTCTTCCCTCCAAGGCTACCTCCTCCTGGTCTATGACTCTCCCATCACTGGCCACCTTGGCTCTTCCCTTACCAGGCAACCTCCTCCTGGTGTATGACTCTCCCACCACTGGTCACCTTGGCTCTTCCCTCCCAGGCTGCCTCCTCCTGGTCTAGGACTCTCCCACCACTGGTCACCGTGGCTCTTCCCTCCCAGGCTACCTCCTCCTGGTCTATGACTCTCCCATCACTGGCCACCTTGGCTCTTCCCTTACCAGGCAACCTCCTCCTGGTGTATGACTCTCCCACCACTGGTCACCTTGGCTCTTCCCTCCCAGGCTACCTCCTCCTGGTCTAGGACTCTCCCACCACTGGTCACCGTGGCTCTTCCCTCCAAGGCTACCTCCTCCTGGTGTATGACTCTCCCACCACTGGTCACCTTGGCTCTTCTCTTCCAGTCTACCTCATCCCAGGGTATGACTCTCCCACCACTGGTCATCTTGGCTCTTCCCTCCCAGGCTACCTCCTTCTGGTGTATGACTCTCCCACCACTGGTCACCTTGGCTCTTCCCTCCCAGGCTACCTCCTCCTGGTCTAGGACTCTCCCACCACTGGTCACCGTGGCTCTTCCCTCCCAGGCTACCTCCTACTGGTGTTTGACTCTCCCACCACTGGTCACCTTGGCTCTTCTCTCCCAGGCTACCTCCTTCTGGTGTATGACTCTCCCATCACTGGTCACCTTGGCTCTTCCCTCCCAAGCTACCTGCTCCTGGTCTATGACTTTCCCACCACTGGTCATGTTGGCTTTTCCCTCCAAGGCTATCTCCTCCTGGTCTAGGATTCTCCCACCACTGGTCACCTTGGCTCTTCTCTTCCAGTCTACCTCATCCCAGGGTATGACTCTCCCACCACCGGTCATCTTGGCTCTTCCCTCCGAGGCTACCTCCTTCTGGTGTATGACTCTCCCACCACTGGTCACCTTGGCTCTTCCCTCCAAGGCTACACCCTCCTAGTCTAGGATTCTCCCACGACTGGTCACCTTGGCTCTTCCCTCCCAAGCTACCTCCTCTGGGTCTAGGACTCTCCCACCACTGGTCATCTTGGCTCTTCCCTCCTACGCTACCTCCTCCTGGTCTATAACTCTCCCACCACTGGTCATCTTGGCTCTTCCCTACCAGGCTACCTCCTCCTGGTCTAGGACTCTCCGCCATTAGTCACCTTTACTCTTCCCTCCTCAGGCTTCCTCCAGATCTAGGACCCTCCCAACACTGACCAGACTCCCTCCGCCCTCCCAGGCTCTCTCCTGGTCGATGGCTCTCCCACCACTAGTCACACTTCCTCCTCCTCCTCCTCCAGTCTTCCACCTGATCTAGGACTCTCCCACCACTAGTCACCTTTCTTCCTCCCACGTTTGATATTCCTCATACTGGCCCTCCAGTCCCACTTTCTTCACTTAACTTGCTGACGCCACGGGTACCAATATCTTACCTCAATAAGCCTGCTGCGTGGGCGGGGCACAGGGGGCCCAGATGAGGAATCTCTGGACTGTGGATGAGGGAGGTTCTGTGGTATCCTTTTCCTTGGCAGAGGAATGGGGGTGGGAGGAGTGTGAGCTCCTACAAAGAAGAAGAAACAAGAATCAAACAGAAAGAAGTAAATAAAGGGCTGCTAACAGAAAGAGTCAGGCATTTAACCCTTGCCAGCAACTCTGCAATGATTCCCACCTATGCAACGAAGAGTCCCACTTCTACAACAGCGAGTCCCACCCTTTGCAACGGCGAGTCCCACCCTCTGCAACGGCGAGTCCCACCCTCTGCAACGGCGAGTCCCACCCTCTGCAACGGCGAGTCCCACCCTCTGCAACGGCGGAGTCCCACCCTCTGCAACGGCGAGTCCCACCCTCTGCAACGGCGAGTCCCACCCTCTGCAACGGCGAGTCCCACCCTCTGCAACGACGAGTCCCACCCTCTGCAACGACGAGTCCCACCCTCTGCAACGACGAGTCCCACCTCTGCAACGACGAGTCCCACCTCTGCAACGACGAGTCCCACCTCTGCAACGACGAGTCCCACCTCTGCAACGACGAGTCCCACCTCTGCAACGACGAGTCCCACCTCTGCAACGACGAGCCCCACCGCTTCAACGACGAGCCCCACCGCTTCAACGACGAGCCCCACCGCTGCAACGACGAGCCCCACCGCTGCAACGACGAGGCCCCACCGCTGCAACGGCGAGGCCCCACCGCTGCAACGGCGAGGCCCCACCGCTGCAACGACGAGCCCCACCGCTGCAACGAGCAGGCCCCACCTCTGCAACGACGAGCCCCACCTCTGCAACGACGAGCCCCACCTCTGCAACGACGAGCCCCACCTCTGCAACGACGAGCCCCACCTCTGCAACGACGAGCCCCACCTCTGCAACGACGAGGCCCCACCTCTGCAACGACGAGCCCCACCTCTGCAACGACGAGCCCCACCTCTGCAACGACGAGCCCCACCTCTGCAACGACGAGTCCCACCTCTGCAACGACGAGCCCCACCGCTTCAACGACGAGCCCCACCGCTTCAACGACGAGCCCCACCGCTGCAACGACGAGCCCCACCGCTGCAACGACGAGCCCCACCGCTGCAACGACGAGCCCCACCGCTGCAACGGCCAGGCCCCACCGCTGCAACGACGAGCCCCACCGCTGCAACGGCGAGCCCCACCTCTGCAACGACGAGGCCCCACCTCTGCAACGACGAGCCCCACCTCTGCAACGACGAGCCCCACCTCTGCAACGACGAGCCCCACCTCTGCAACGACGAGCCCCACCTCTGCAACGACGAGCCCCACCTCTGCAACGACGAGCCCCACCTCTGCAACGACGAGCCCCACCTCTGCAACGAGCGAGCCCCACCTCTGCAACGACGAGCCCCACCTCTGCAACGGCGAGCCCCACCTCTGCAACGGCGAGCCCCACCTCTGCAACGACGAGCCCCACCTCTGCAACTACGAGCCCCACCTCTGCAACTACGAGCCCCACCTCTGTAACACAGAGTTCCATCAAGACAAAGTTAGTGCTGAGCCACATATAAACACTGCGATAATGTACACCTTTGCGTAGTCAGTAATGAGTCCTGCCCACACACAAGCAGGAGACAAGCACTGCCTAAGAACACAGTAGTCAGTAGGGACACAACAAGCAACAAGTCCACCTACACAAAGGTCAGTGAGCAGTATCAGTTAGACACAACTCACTGATGATCCCACCTAGTCACACATCCTTGAGGGTTATGCCTAGGCACAAGCCAGTGAGGAGTCCCACATTCACAAGTGCCTGCTGGTCACAAGATAGCAAGGAGACCCAGCTAGACAACAGCATGTGTTGAGCACCAACTCTGCCCAGGTCAATAACCATCTCCTTTGGCACATGCCAACCAGTATTCCAATATTGAAACAAGCAGATCATGCCCAGTATAAGGGCGCATCAGTGCTGCTTCCCACTCAGATAAAATCCACACAAGTCACTGATTCCTGGATGGGTACAAGTGAGGAACGATACCCCCTAATGTCAGTCAAGTGTCAGCGAAGTGTCTTCTACAGATGCATGTAAGAGCTGAGTCCCATAGTGATTAAAGTCACAAGCAAGTCACACTAACACAAACGACAGTGCTGTATTTAGCTAAGTGATGAGTTTCCTTTGAGTGTAATTCAAGGCATAAATCATGTCTAATTGCACAGAGCCTCTTATAGATACAAGCTGATGCTGGACCCCATATGAATGCAAAACCGCAATCAATCCCCCGAAACAAAAGTAAGTGAAAAGGCACACCTGGACACAAGAGCAAAACCAGGGTTCTAAAATAGGCACAACCCAGTTCGGAGCGTCGCTTGCGCACATACTCATGTACTCTAAAGTCCCCAAGATGCAAATGTGGTCATTACTATACCCAGTCAACCTCTTAAATAAACAGAGGGATTCACCACCTGAACACATGTCAGGCATCTATACATAACTCCTTGGCACCGTTTAAGTTACATGACCACCTTGGCACAAGTAAGGTCCATAAACTCCTAAACAAAGATCAGTAATGACTACCACCTGATCATAGACCAGTGGCACAACCAAATGCCAGTGAGCAATGACTTTTAACTAAAGATAGGCACTCCCT
Organism: Calotriton arnoldi; assembly: GCA_963921515.1. Lineage (NCBI taxonomy): Eukaryota > Metazoa > Chordata > Amphibia > Caudata > Salamandridae > Calotriton > Calotriton arnoldi. Next base: position 228 of record CAWUFW010022830.1, on the reverse strand, counting down.
CCTTATACATGCATCAGTGAGAACAGCAGCTTGACAGATGTCAGTGACAACACCTATCAGAGCCAATGCTACATAAAGACTACAATAAACAGAGTGAGTGTGAATACCCAGTTAAGACACAACACTGAGCAAACATTAACTAACTCAGGAACAGGTTAGTGAAGACACCCACCTGAGTTTAAAATAACTGAATACATCCAGCTATCATACACGTAGGGATGATACACA